>CAJNIZ010047574.1:0-15563 GCA_905231905.1 Symbiodinium pilosum | reverse complement strand
ACGACGACGACGCCGGCGGCGACGACGGCGAGATGGAAATCGACATCGACATCATCATCAACAACAACATCAACACCAAGATCAACGTCAGCAGCAGCAGCAGCAGCAGCTCCTACTCGGTCCTGCACCTTCTGTTGTTTATGATGAAGATGCCGATAAGGCTTTAAAAAATTACATGGTTTAAGTGCCCACCTCTGGCCAGTCATTGGCAGCGTAGCCAATGTGTGGCTCGACGGACGCCAAAGGCCGGCAGTTAGGTCAACTTCGGAAAGCGGCCATGCAGCTTGTAGCGGGCCGGGCGCTAATTACCCCAAACTTGCAGAACATTTTGATGGCAAGGATCTATCACGCACGGACATGTTTCGCAGTTTTCCCACCTTTGTTGACAGCACTTGCATTACAACCCCCAGAGGAATGCAATCATGCCAAAGCGTGTTTCTTAAAATCCTCAACATCTGTCATTGAACGTCTGTCCTGATACCAGCCCATCCGGAAGACCGCTCAGCATCAGCCCGGAAAGGACCGAACCAAATGCTGCGCGTACGCTACGCGACATGCATAGGAAATGTTTGGGATTGTCTGTGCATGTAACATGTCAGCCTGAACCAGGCTGGTTTGTGGAGAACTGGGCCTCCAAAGTAGCTCTAAACACCCACACACAGAAAAAAAGAAGGGGCCGTAGGGCGATCCAATCTCTGGTGTCAGGCTTCTTCAGGGTGTTGCTCTATGGGCATGATCTTGTCAACCTCATTTTCTAACCTTCTGCTGTCCTTGTCAGTTTCCAACGAAGAAGGCTTTGAGTGCTAAACTGAGTTACCACTATCAGGTCACAACGTTATTTACCATGTACCCATATTAAGCTAATATGGAAATTCTTGCGCCCGGAGATGGAACAGCCAAATGGAAAATCAAATGGGCACTGGGATCTGTCTTACAGAGGCTTTGTATGCATTACCCTCCCCTGAAGAAGAAGAACGTAGCCCCCCGTCCCTCCCCTTGTAGCAAACCCATGTCTCTTGACGGTTATTAGGGGATATTTGCTGCCGAGGGGTGCGAGGGGTTGTCAGTCAGGGAGGAAATTGACATGGTTTGAAGGCCTCAGGCGACAGGGTATGCGTAAACAAGGTGGAATCCTCCTAAGTAGATGACAAGCCACCACTTGACTGTTTGTGCTTCCAGGCTTAGGGGGACCATTGCCCTAACACTTCCAGCGAAACCTTGGCCTCTGAGGCATTTTTTTGGCCTCTGAAGGCATGGCTTCAAAGCCCTGAACCCTGCAGACGATGGACGGAGCCGGGGGAGCCTTCTTTCTCTTGGGGGGAGCTTCAAGTCCCAAAAGCTTGTTGAAGCAAAGTCCTAAACCCCTATGAGACGGGAATCCATCCTGGGCAAACCTTTAGATAGCATATCCCAGCCCTAGACCTTCAACCTCAGTAGGCAGATTACGCAACACTAGTTTCATTTATGATGGTACTGATTCAGGATTAGAAGGGTCTGAGCTTTTTACGACCTAGCCTACAAGCCCCAGACCCAAGGCATTATCGGTTCTGGGCTACAGGCTGCGCAGGATCAGGATCTGCCGGTGCCTCTGCCGATCCGTACACCCAGTAACTACTTAACAAAAGAAATACCCATAATCCTGCTACTACGACGACTACGACTACGACATACTACGAGGTAACGGGTCGCGTTTGTGACAGTGCGCTTTTCTCCACTTCACCCTACTGAAACTGGAGTTTTGCGAGATGTTTGAACAAAGTCCTCCTGCGAATTTTCTGCTTGATCCACTTGCCCAGCATTTTTTGGTCTGAGTTGTTTGTGCGGTTCATAATCCATCCAGGCCTATCTTGGACGTTTTTTGAGAAAAAAAAACGTGTTTTTTTGAAGTAGGCTTCCTGGGGGCTTGTTCTCATTATTCATCGCCACATTTGTCCAAAGTTGGCCTAATTAGTTCAGGGGCGTCAGGACTTCTGGTTCATTTTTTCATCGCCCCGTTAGTCCAAGGTTCGCCCCATTAGTCCAAGGGGGTGAGGAGTTCTGGTTTGATTTTATCCATCGCTCCATTAGTGCAAGGCAACCCCGTGAATCCAATGGCTGAGGAGTTCTGATTTCGATTTTAACTGAGGGATAGTTTCATCCCTGACTCTGCCTGGGGCTAATATCAACGATGCAGACATTTGAGCTGCATGCTGAAACATGTTTAGCAGAAAAGGCCCCAAAAATTCGACGGCTAATGCTGCCATCTGAAACCCCACGAGCGCTGGCAATTAGAGCATGTTGGGTCCTACGATGCCACGAAAATGCACAGTCACGAGCGTAACCGGAGCCTACTGCTGCTACTGCTGCTGCTACTACTACTACTACTACTACTTACACCATTGTTCAGAGAAAGCTGACACCAAAACTTGCGCAAAATTAAAACACTGATACTAGTAATAAGACTCCCCTCATACTACTATTGGATACCCCCCGCAGCCTGTCACGTTATGCTCCTAATGCATAAGGTCTCTAATGAGACACAGATTAAAATTAGAGGCGGGGCGCGTATGATATTACTCTGAGGGCATTTGTAATTCCTAAGGATGACTATTATTCCTAACACCTAGTAATACTACGTACTACTAGTACTAATACCAATCCAAAACCCTAAACCTAAACCCTCAATTCAATATGATGGCTCCTAGGCTTGGCTTTGCACGGCTTAGGGTCTAGGAACGAGGGTGAAAGTAAAAATGGTGTTCTGCCTTGAGGGCTTTCAGGCTTCGGGCTTGAATTAGGAGTCATGGGGGGAAGGTTTAGGGCTTAGAGTTTACGGAAGAGAATCAAGGGCCGTTTGGGGATTACAAGGGCGTTTCCAAATAAGGAAGTGGTCCCTCTGAGATGGACGATTTGGAGCTTTAGGACGCAATTTCAAGCATGTGGGCCTTTCAGCCAGCAAGCGCGGGCAGGACATTCTGGGAAGCGCAAACACTCTCGAAATCTCGAAGCTAAGGTAAACATGAATACTTATCTTGTTGACTTCCTTGCTGCCAACACACACACACACCGTTTGCATCCTTTCTCCCGCCTAGGGCCTTAACTTAGTCCAGCACCGCAGCGCAAGCATGTGTGCTAGACGTCTCTATACCGACAACGACAACTACGAGACACGGTAGCGAATTGAATGTGCGGCTGCACAAGTGCTCTTTCCTGGGTGCTCACATGAAGGACGGAACTCCTACAAAGGAAAAGTGCCGCGGAATCTTTCCGCATGGAAGCACCTGCATGGTTTGAGGTCTAATGCAGCTCCCAACCTGGGCGTCAAAGAGGTAAACTGGAAATGTGCCATCTTGCCGCGTGCCCCCGGCATAAAACACTATACAACAATGCTGATTGAGCGTATGATGACGGCGGCGCTCCTGTCACAAGCAATACTTACAAAATGACCGTGCGACTAACTAGCAAGGGAAGCTTGAAGCCGGAGACCCCAAATCAACTGGGTTGCTGTTAAGGAACTTAATTTAAGGGATAATCCCCTATAATGGAGAATCAAATGGAAAAGCAAATGGAAAATGACATGGAAACCATTATGGTAACTTAATTTAAGATCCTTTACAGCAACCCAGTCAATGCAAGCGCTGCGCTCGGAAGCATAAGCCTAAACACCAAATTAATATCAATTCACCAACTACCAACTATTGGCCATGCCTTGGGTACTGCCTCCTCCCAGTAACGGTCTATATGAGGGGTCCTATCAAGGGCTATATATAACCCTATTATTATTATTATCCTACTGTTAGTGAGGGGGAAGCCATGCCAGTGTGTACTATGCCCATCTTGCTACAACCTTTCAGCTACGAGAAAACACCCCCCTAAACCCTAGACCCTGAAAATAGTAGCTTCCATTTTCTTTTCCATCATCCCAATATATCTGGATGCTGGCAGGCGTGCCTCAGCAGCTGGCAGCTCCGGCTCCACGCCCACATCTTCCCCTCCACGTAGTGCTGCGTAAGGGCTATAGTCCCCCTTAAGTGGCTAGAAAAAGGCTTTGGGTGGTAATAATATTTCAATAAGATCCCCATATACCCGATATTCTATCTACTTAAGGGGGACTGTGGGGTTTAGGGTTAGGTTGGTCTCTTCCTAGCTTGTTCTGCAAATTCCATGAAATAATAAAAAGTCAGAAAAAAGTCAGAAATGAGATTACCCAGCTCCAGACAGTGTAGATGCGAAGTCAGAACTCAAGTTAAAAACCAAGTCAGAAAAAAGTCAGAAATAAGTCAGGAAAAAGTTAAACTTCACTATTTGCCGTGAAGAATAGCTTTCCAATGTTGAAATCTTCCTGCCTAGCATGCTGCTGAGAAGCTGGGTTAGGTTAGATGATTGGATTGCCATGTTTCTGAACTTGTGCACTACTACATTGCATCAACTGCCTATATACGGAAAAGGGAACCAATAAGGGCTCAATAAGGGTTCAGACTCATACGCGGAATCATTGGAAATCTTGGACATCTAGGGACAGATCCACCAGAAAATGCTTCGGCATTTACCTGGTACCTTAACAATATGGCAATATGGCAATATGTGGGTTGTCTTGGTCGAGGAATTTGACAACACTGCTACCTAGCTGCTAGCTAAAAGGTAGCACAAACAACTGCATAAATAGAGCCCCAATGTGTATTTGCAAATTGGAACTAGCAATTGCTATTCTGCTGTTCGGAACTGGTACTGAGTACTGGTAATGATACCTGGACCTATGTATCACTCGACCTCCTCTTCTCGTCCTACTCGTACTGCTATGCTACACTGCTACACTGCTACAACTACTCGTACTCCTACTTCCTACTTGTCCTACTCCTACTACTACTCCTACTCCTACTCTACTCCTGTCCTAGTCCTACCCTACAAACGGTTAGTAACTAAACTAACCGTTACTAACCTACAGTCCTAGTCCTATTCTCCTATTCGTCCTGCGCATGCTACGCTGCTATGCCCCGCATGCCCCACTGCCTACATTGCATCAGTATGACGGCTATGACGGTGCGAGAACGCCACTTCAATCCTGTCCTATTGCTGCTGCTGCATCCGCTGCTTGCGGTGATGGTGGTGCTGCTGCTGCTGCTAGGCTGCCGCTACCTGCTACCTGCTACCTACCGGAGGTCCTCATGGGCACACAGCGGGCCATTCAGGTACTTGTAGCTTCCAATCTAGAATCTAGTCCCTCTGTAGCCGGGTAGCGGGTACTAGAGTCTAGAGCTTGTTCCATTCAATTCAATTCCATCGAGGGCCCTCCTACCGCAATCTATCGGTACCGACAGTGAACACACCTACAAGTACAAGTATGTCACACGCTGCAGGAACGTGAGGAAGTTGTAGAGTGTAGAAGCACACCATGGTAATTACGTAGTTGAAGGCAAAAAGTGTCAAGCGCAGCTTGTGTGTAGACCATGGGCAACAAAACCGCAATGAGCCTGCAGTTAGAAGCAATGGCCACACCGGAAACAAAACCTGTGAGAAATAATTTGCAGTACCTGTATGGCTGATACGGAACCTGAAAAGTCGCAGGATGCGATGGGGTTGTCACGCCAACAGCAGCTGAGAGAGCGGTCTATGACACGTAGTATACATGCTAAGCCATACTGTTATACTGCTGCATCGAAGGACCGTAGTGAGTGTAAACCACCGCTCAGCAGCCGTCACCGTAACCCCCATCAATGAAGTTTCTGCTGGGACATCTTTGCTCGAACAGCCGGTCCGTGATCAAGCAGTCTGTAAGCAGCCCGTGGAAAAGTAGGCATTCCTCCCTGGACAGAGTCTGCACGCACAGCCCTCACATCCCTATTAGGACTTGGAGCTTAACCCCTAAAGCCCCAAACTAAACCCTAGGCCCTACATCCTAAATCCTGAGCCCCAAACCCTAAATCCAAGACCCAAAAACCAAAAAAACCGTAAACTTCTGAGCCATCCCCTCACCCACCCCCTTTTCACCTCGAACAGTCTCTAGATTGAGGATTATTGATGATTTAATTAGTGTCCACCCCGACCCCACTCTAGCGCAACCACACGCAGACAATGTAGACTGTAGACTGCATCTCCAATGCTGACTCACAGAACTTACGCGCGAGACCCTGGCCAAGAACGAAACAACGCCACAGCAGCTGCCGCTCTTTACAAGCAGGAACTTGCTGCACTCTGACCCTGATTTCTTGTCGCTACAGTCGCTACATTGCTACATCCTTTACAATGTTTTCATGGTAGTGTAGGGCGGGCAGGTGAATCTCAAGGGAAATAGAATCTAGAGTCTAGAGTCTGTAGCCACTGTAGCCCAGCAACGCGTTACAGGGTTGAGCTCAGCCCATCTATGAGTATAAGATTCTAAGATCATCCTCGGAACACACAATGCCCACAGTGCCTATGACATGGCTGCACAGCAAAAGTAGACTACACAACGGCCATGGTCAAATGGCCGCAACACGCAGCTCATATCATCGCACCACCGAGCTATTCCACGCACCGCAGTGCGACCTACCCTACATCCTACGTAATCTACATAGCCAACTTCTTCCAGCTCGCCAGGAGAGCCGGCAAAATGTCATCCTCGCTGCACAACAACTTTTTGTCCTTCAACTCACCCATGGGAACCTCAAGGATTGACTGGCACGTTGCCTTCGATCGCTGGTTGAGGGCGAACACGAGCACCGCCTCAAGCTTGAAGATCTGCGTCTGCTTGAGCGTCGTAGAAAGCTCCTTGTGACACTGGGTGAATACGCTGAAGTCCATCTTGTCCTTCAAAGGCTCCATGACACCCATGATCTCCTTCATGTTCCGGAAAGCCTGAAACGGTTTTGCTTTCTAGCAACGCTCAAGGTTCTCAAGCTTGGACTCAGAACTTGCGTTGCCCAACAAAGATCCCTTGCAGGGCCTACTACTCGCCTACTTCACGAACAGACTCTCATGCAGATTGATTGAAACTTGCATCTGGGGGGGGAATTCATCAACTACGTAGTCCACGGCTAAGTAGTCTATGAGTCTGGCTCAAGAGTCAATCTAGATCAACTCAACTCCTCTACTCATTACGGCTACTCATTTTCTGGATCTACTGGCCAGTAGCGGCTAGCCGCGGCTAGCCTAACTGGCAAACCCTAACAGCCCTAACACCTAACACCCCCACGCAGCCTGCCTGCTGCATGTTTTTCAACACAGCATCCACGGCATCACCATCGATGGCGCTTAGAATCGTGCTCCCTGTGTCCAAGACAAGCTTCGCGTCATTGGGATCAGCCAGCTTCTTGGTCCAGGATGTCTCTGGCAAGTGATGACCTTCAGTCAAAGTTGAGATTGCAGACTGCAGCTCTGCAACTTTGGTTCCCCACTGCTTTCCGCAACTGGCTGTTGCCTCTGTCACGTCAGCTGGCCACCCTTCCGAACACATGTCTTGAATCATCTCAAGCAAGCGAGAGCATGAAGACATGTCCACGTTCTGCAACGCTGCAGCACCACGGAACACCTTTGAATACTCTCTCAGCAGCATCTGGAAGCATGATTGCAGAGAATCATTCTCAAGTCTTGCTTCCACTGTTGCACCCATTTTCGTCCACTTCAGGTACTGCTTGCTAGCTTGACCCCAACCTGCAACGAAATCTAAGATCTGGAGCAGGATCTTCTTTTCGTCGTCTTTGTAGATCAGGCTGATCACCCCGGTGGCAACCTTCTGATCCTTGGCAGGCAACTCCTGCCCAGCTTTCACCTGGCCATACACGAGTACACAGAAAAATGTGGTCTAGGGGGCTTGGGGTTTAGGTCCAGGTTTAGGTTGGGGCCGTTAGGGTTCAGGTTACCATATTAGTATTATGGGTAGGGCTAGGGCGGCTAGGGGATAATAACTGATAGGTCCGATAGGTCTGATCGGACTTCCTTAACCTATTGAATAGCTATTCAATCAAGAGATTGGGCGAAGTACCACCTGACTGTAGGCCTCTACTTCGCTGAGCTTGTTGCCTAACCATGTGACTAGTTTTGACTAAATTACGCACACTACACTGCACCACACCTCACCTCACCACACCACACTACACAACACTACACAACACTACACGACACTACACAACACTACACAACACTACACTACCCGGCACTACCCTACAACACTGCACGTCACTACACTTCACTACATCACACTGTCACTACACTACACTACGCAGGGGACGTGAGCAAGCGAGACTAAACACCCGGTCAAGACTCATGGCCTTCTCCAAGAAACCTTTGCACATCGCCGGAACCAATTCCCGGATGCCCTCCACAGACGGCACAGCCTCCTTGCCCTCTCTGCCGCAGCGTCGGAGAAGAGTGTCGAGAACCTTGCAATCCACCTCCGAGCATCCATCCACAGCATCTCGAATGAAAACCTGCAACTGCTTTGTAGCCAAAGTGTTGGAGACTTTCTCCTGCCAAGCGTTGAAACGGGACAGCAAATCTGGCATCCCAGAGTATCGCGCCAGCAAATTGAGCCCACGTGACACACACGCCACATGGGCAGGATCGACATCCGTAGCATCCGTCTTGGAAAGGAGCGCCTCAACGATGCACTTGCTCCTTCTGCAAAGAAGCTCTTCCAAATCCGTCAGCGCTCCTTCTCTCAGCTCCTTTGTCATAGCTGGGCTGGCCCGCAACGCCGCTTCATACTCAGAGGAGAACTCTGGGGAGTTGACCTTGCAGAGGTTGTCCGTGGTCAAGCGCTTCAGTTCTGGGGACAATCTCATGGAAGCTGAAGCACATTTCAACAAATCATCAGCTTGCTCCCTCCACTCATCTGTGCTTTCCACAACAGTGCGGAAAGTCTCAAGGGTTGTGTTATCCCCATCAAAGCTGAGCAAGTCCACCGCGTCCTTCACACATGACCCCCCATAAGAAGGGATGGGGGTGTAGATTGCGAGGACGCCGGAGAGCGCCTGCTGCATAGTCGAGAAAACCGACTTGAAGGGCTCGGGGACAACCGACAAAGTCTGGGCCTCCTTGATCTTGTCCAGAAAGACCTCGCACATGCGCGCCATTCGGCTGGCCGTCAGTGGGTTCCGCAAGATTCCAAGCACAGCGTCGTTGCTGAACGCGTCCAGCATACACAATGCCAGAGCCTGCGAAGCGCGAGAAGGAGCTAATAGCCGCCATACTGAGATCAAACTACAGTGACGCAGTCCTAAGACATAAGAGGCACTAAACACTAAACAAGAAACATCTAGCAGCTAGCCCAATCGCAGTCGCAAGGGTAAAGGTGTTTCAGGGTTTTATGGTTTGGGAGTTTAGGAGTTTAGGGTCGAAGATTTGGGGATTTGGGGTTACTAGTCTACTCAGTCTAAAGTCTATAGACTCACACTATATAGTCTAGAATCTAGAATCTAGAATCCAGATGGATGGAAGGAACCAGGGAATCAGGACACTACCCTACATCATCACTAGCTCACTAGCTGGCTGACTAGCTAGCTGATATGATATGACAGAATGAGACCACATACTGAGACTGACATGACATACTGCACAGCAACGTGACAGACAGCTTTGCAGACACCCGAGATGCCGCAGCGCCTCTGCCTGGGTCGCCTCCTGCTGCGCGTCCTCGTCGTCCTCATCATTCTCGGCGTCCGCGGCCTTCTTGTCCTCCTCGCCGTCCTCGGCGCCCTTGTCTTCGGCCTCGTAGTCCTGCAGAATAGCAACCAGGGCAGCAAATCGGGGCTCTCGATGAGACCAGGCATCAATCATCTCGAACGTGTCTGCGTAAACCTTTTGGAGGTTGAAGATCTCCCAAAATTGCTCAATCTTTGCCTTCAAACTGACAGCGTTCTCGCCTTTGTTGTCATCCTCAGTCCAAGTCTCGATCCCACGCGCGGCCTCAAGTGCAGCCTTCTTCGTGACGTCCACTTTCAAATCCCAGGGGAGCTGATGGTTGTTCTCTGCGAGCTTGCTCAGGGCAAGGTCAAGATCGTCCTGCTCCATATCCATGGGTCCAGTGGAGACCAGCGCAAGTGCACATTCGAGCAACTCGTAGTACTTAGTCAGCACCACCTGAGCTTTGATGTTGGTGTTCGATTTCTTCATGTTGTCCAGCATCATCTTGACCTTGCGCACGGGGCAGATGTTGCTTGGAAACACGAAACTGTCACATGAATCTAGCAGAATCTAGCAGCTAGCATTAAGTCGTTAAGATTTCTGTTGCCAACGCACCACCCACCCCAATCCTCATCACTATGCCCACCCCCACCCCCCACCCCTTGCCTTAACTGCTCGCAATTCCTGCCCACCCTTTTGTGGCCCGCCTTCCCCCAACCACCCAACGAACCGCCCGCCCTCTTTTCAACGCATATGGCATATGGCATATGGCATATGCCCCCAGCCTAGGATCAAACCTATAAAATGTGAAATTTATCTGCAATCGGAGCAGAACAGGAACCCGTAGGACATGCAGGCACAGAGCAACTCGAAAACACCTTCAACCCATCACTGGCCCTGCACATCCTGTAGTCACTAGTCACTAGACCCCGGCCCCTGACCTAGATTCGACCCAGGCCCTAGGCCCTGCTACCCTGAACCCCTAGGCCCTACTACCCTGAACCTATATAGATATAGCCACCATAACATAACCGTAACGTAACCGTAACCTAAGCGCGTGTGCGAAAAACCCACTCGCCGCGTTGCGAACCCCAACTGTGGCACAAACCGCACACTGTCACTAGCAGCTAGCAGCAAGCGCTGCGACCAACCAAAACAGCTGAGGCGGACACGCCGTTCAGTTTGCAGCCAATCTTCTTGCCTGAAAGGACTGCCTCGATGGACAGGCCCTCGAAGCAATCCGGCACCTTTCCCAGACCTTTGACGACCCGTTGAAGTTCTGCGGGAAGCCCCTCAGACCCTGCAGGAAGCCCTGCCTCTGCGACCTGGGAGTCACTCTTGGCACCCTTGGATCTTTTGCCGCCGTCCGACACGGCTCTTTTGGCGATGTCGGGGACGTCGGCCCCAAACATGGACACCGAAGGAGCAGCCGGCGTGTCCCCCGACGCTTTCCTCTTGTTCTTGCCTGGCTCCTTGGTAATCGGGGTCTGGGCCTCTGCTCGACGGGAAACTGGGGCTGCAGGCATCGCCTCAAGATCGATAAGGCTTGCCATCTGACTGGCATCCCTGGCCATCAACTCTTGCACGGTGAAGATTCCTTGAGCGGTCGGACTCTTGAGGACGTTCGGCAACTTCTTCAAGAGCTTGTCCTGGCTGAAAGCGAACAGAAGCTCAGCTTGACCTTCGTGCAGTTGTTTTTCAGCTTCCAACACCATCTCCTGCATGGACATGCAGCAGTTGCAAAAGATCTGGATCCGCCGCATGGCGTGGATTTGCCCGCAGCTCAAGCCAGCCAGAGAAACGATGCGGACTTTCTGCATGGAGCCGTGTTGATTCTGGAGCTGGGTCTCTTGCACGTACGGCTTTGCGTGCTTGCCCACGAGCTCCTCGAACTCACCGTCCAGGAGCAGGCCGAATTCAACGAATACCTTCTGCCCCCTATTCTCCAAGTCGAGCACTTGGGCCCGCTTGAAGTTTTGCGAGCCTCCGTTTGCCACTTCGACGGCAGAGTTGAAGATCTTCCTGAACGACGGGTCGGTGTCGTACCTGGGATCTTTACGATGAAATTTACACCGCTATGCGGTCACAATCCCGTTCGGAACCCACTTCGCAAGGAATATGAATATACCAAAAGGTAGCAAGGTAGCAACTGAAAGACAGATGGTGTGGTGAGGTTTAGAAATATGTTTGCAGAAAGTTTGCGGACTTTATTTAATGAATTTAACGCAAATCGGATTCTCGTGGATGTTGGGATGCTGAATGCTGATTCGTTGGAATATTCACTGCAGAGTTTTCGCAGATGTTCGCTTTCTTCTTAAGATGCTGCGAGATACTGCAGAAAGCGTTGGGCTTTGCAGGCATCTGGCTGTGTCCAATCCGCGTGACTAAAAAATCCATTCCTATCCCTATCTGCCCTATCTATCTGCAGCGAAAACGCAAAAAGTCTGCAAAACAGCAAACTTGCAAAAAAAACTGCGAAGCGAATTCCGATTTGTAAGAATCTGCGAGAAAAATGCAATGCTGGCCTCCGCCCTACCCGCCCTAACCAGAAAAAGCATTTGCGATCGAAATGCCCATCTGCAAAAAAATCTGCAAAACCTGGCCCCCCCAACCAGCCAAAATCTGCAACATTTCTGCAAAGATAAATCCCAACGGTTTAGGACTTAGCCTTAGCACTTTTAGCAGCATTTCAGTTGCCCCAGCTAGCCAGCCAGCAGCTAGCAGCATGAGTATGATGAGTGGCTGCACTCACGCGTCTAACACAAGGGCACTTGCAAGCGCAGTGCCTTATTATTGCTACCACGCCCTTCTAACACTGCGCCAGGAGAGTATGCCTAGGCCTATGCACTGCAGTGACTCCGTGACCCCATCACTACAATACAATCACTACAATCTACAACTCCACGACGCAGTCAAGTCACAGGCTGCAGCCCTTCACCCAGGTCCAGCCAGGCCACCCCTTCGTTAGCGTTGTCACACAGTGCAAGCAGCCGTCCTCAACGCGGTTGCCCGCCGCATCGACCGTGGCTTCTTGCACCTCGCTCAAGTCGGCTCGGCGCATGTGGCACGGTCGGTCCAGCAACTCAACGTCCTCGCGCCCTCGGAGTCCTCCTTGCGGCCTAGAGGCCGCCTTAGAGTCCTTAGAGTCCTTGGCAGGCGGGACGATGCCGGGCTCCACCTTGGCCTGACGTGAGGGCATCGCTCTGGGTTTCTGGACAGTCTTCATTGGCTGCTTTGGCAGAGCCACAGCCACAGCAGCAGCAGCCCTTTTATTGGGCACACGTGTCTTCGGAGTGGGCACACTGAGAGTCTGCTGCTGTGCTGGCGCCTCCTGGCAAAGAACTTGCAGACGCACATCAATCATCACTAGAATCACTAGGAGAATCGCTGGATCACTGGATTCACTGGATTGAGAAAAACTACAAGGGGGCTTCGGCGATCGTCTACGAGTCTACTTGGTGCACCTGCTGAGCGTAAGGCGTAATAGCTTGAGCTTTGCCACGACACCAGCTACGCCACATAGCAGCATAACATACAGTATTCAACAGCCCACAAACTGTCCTTCTTCACACCAAAACGGCTCCAGGGTGCCATGGCTGCTCCAGTGTGCAAAGTGCGCGGGCCTTCTTGCCCAGTGCTGTGTTGTGCAACAAGAGAGAGAGACTTGAAGTCTTGAAGGCTGTGGCCAAACAAGCAGCACACACCTCCACGCATTCGCTGCCAAATCTGGACTCTCTGAAATCTCAGCAAGCTGAGCTACAAAAACGCCGCACTCCAAACTGCAAGCGTCCTGAGGGCGTCCTGCTACGCAAGTTTTGTCACACCTCCAGGTCCAGGCGAACGAAAGCGCTCACACTGCTGTACTGCGAGCTGCGGTTAATTATCCGAAGCCTGCATCTTGGAGTCTGCAACTACAATCACAGAATTTCCAGTCTACAGGATCTGCAAAGACAGTGTCCATCCCGACGCGTGCTGCTTGCTGCGCCAGACACTTGCTGGGTCAGTGGCAAGTCCCAAGGGCATAGCGTAAGTCAGGCTGGCGCTACACTACACACTCGCAAATTTCCGGAAAAGTCCCACTGTCCACTAAACCAGCATTGGCAGCACCCTACAATCCTGCCCTGCAACTGTTCCAAGCCGGGATGCAGCGTGCGCCTGCAAGCAAATCTCGGCACGACCAGTCACTACCACGGCGCAGGCTACTTGAAGATTGCTTCTCTCCAGCTGCCAATCGGCCACGGATAGTTACTAGTTATGACCTGCTGACAAGTAAGTAACCAGGGCAACCTATGTAGAAACAGCTAAGTTCTGCTGCCAAATGCTCTCTCTTTGTGGAATTTTACTTGGAAGTCTCTACAAATATGCGGCCCGGTACACTCACTCGAATTCGAACTCTAGATTCTAGATTCTAGAATTCTAGAAGATTCTAGATTCTAGATGATTCCATACTCTGGACTGTCTAGATTATATATCATAGACTCTAGCTGACCAACTCTAGCAGCAGCTGTAGCTTCTGGAGAGCCGTAGCCGTAAACGTAAAGGAGAGGGAAACTGTTCATCCACTACTCACTACTCACTAATCAACTCCCGACGGCTCAGCAGTTCACACCGGGCGCAGGGAATTGCTTAGTCAACATCAGAGCCCAAATCACAAGGGCAACGCAAGGCAGCGCCATGCTATTCGAAACCAGTGCTCGCAAATCATTATCAGTGATGCTTGCTGGCAGCTTCAAGCTGCTTGTGAAGCCGTGCAGCGCACACAACTCCCTGCCCAACAGCACCCCCCAAAACTGTATATGACACTGGACGAGGTCAGTGTGGGGAGCGGCTGCCCTGCTGCTGCCCAGGCACGCCTGGACACACTCTGGGACACATCAATGTAGGCCCCACGCAGCACCTTCCTGACTGCCAGCGGCGTCATTTCCCGCAGTGTCAGACCTTGCTGCATGCATATCGTGATGGCCGCCAAGTCGAGCACTTCCGCAATGCGGGCGCTGGACACCAGCCCGTGTCCACGGAACTGCTCTCTCCCCGTCCAGGGACGAAAGTGCAGAGGCACCCCAACACGCTCACGAAACGCTTGCGCATCCTTCGCCCACACCACACCTGCACGTGCTTTGCTCTCCTGGCCGGGGCAAACGGCAAAAGGACAAAGAACTAGACTAGAATGAATGAATCTAAGAAACTCTACTCTACTCTACCCTACTCTGCTTTCTGCTTGCCAATGTGTGCGACCTGAGCTCTTCGGGTTGACGCGCCAAACAAGTAACTAGTAACTGACAAGTAAGTGCTAAGTCGTCTCTAGTCAATTTCATTGTTGATAATCACAAAGTACTTAGTAGCAGCAGGTGTAGAAAGAAGAGAAAGTAGAATCTGTGGGAGCAGCCCGCGGTAGTAATAGTAATAGCTGCAGTAATGAAATAGCACTAATACCTGGTAATAGTAACCAGTACTTAGTAGCCGTAATAACAAGAATCGTATAAGTATATACTAGCAGCAGTGCCAGCAGCAGTAGCAGCAGCGGGGGTAGAAGAAGTAGTCGGAATCGTTTTACAAGTATTGTGGTAAGTTTTTTTGTATTAGGAATATTAATGATAATTATCCTTACTGCTGATTCTGCTGATGCTACTGCGCTACTGCTGCTGCTACTACTTAGTAACTTCGTATCAAGTATTGAATTATTGTTGTATATTCCCAGCGCAAAAATTCCGCCTCAGTGCCCAAAAAGTATATTTCTCGCCCCCACACTCCCTAAGCCCCTAAGCTCCAAGGCCTCCCCCAGACCACAAGCATTTTTCCTTGGGTGAAGGCGGGAGGGGGGTGGGGGAAAGGTGGGGAGGTGCGGGCGGGAGGTGGGAGCAAAGCCGAGGGCGCGGAAAGGCGGGGGGGCCCAGGCGGGGGGGGACCCAAAAATTGACTTTTCCTCGAAAAAAGTCAGAAAAAAGTCAAAAAAAGGCCAAAAAAAAGTCAAAAAAAAGTCAAAA
>CAJNIZ010047573.1:0-35726 GCA_905231905.1 Symbiodinium pilosum | reverse complement strand
AAGTTGAAGGTTTAAGGTTGTGTTAAGGTTTATTAGAGGCTCAAATAAGGCTCAAAAGCTTCCAGTAAGATTACTTAGATAGATTCTAGGGTTCCACATGATTTTAATTGCGCGGCAAATTTAGGGGAGGCCGCCGTGTTAAAGAGGAACGGTAATTGTTCGGGGGTGGGGGGGGGCCCCTATCATTAAAAAGGGTCCAACATTATGTAAAATAATAGCCCTAAACCCCCAATAATAGCCATAAAGGCCATTATTTTACATACTTTTGGGGTCCAGGTAGTGTCTTTCCTCCTCCCATGATTCTCGGCATCATTGCAAGTGAGTCTTGCGCTGTAACAGCGAGAGTTCCTCTGTGCAAGCAAGACTCCTAATATATATATATATACCCTATATAGTCCCAACATATCCCTAATATTTTGGTTTTCTCTCTATACCCCTGTGGCGTGGGTTGTGGGGGGACATGTGCCATCCCTGTGACGGTTAATCTTCATGAGAGTTGAAACATCAAAGAACAATGACAGCTAGGATCGTGACCGAGATTCACCATTCTTGCGATACTTGGCTCTTTGGAGCTCAGCGACATACGAACAAAGCTGATAGTTACGAGGATGCGGACGAGGACACCCACTATTTCCGTGACTCTTCGCGCCTTAGATCTGCGACATCAAAAAAAAAACGATGACAGTTACGAGAATGCCCCAAAGGCCTCGAGCCTCAAGCACGTGGACAGTTGCGAGGACCGTGAACTGGACACCCACTGTTTCTGTTTCTGTGACCTTTCACAATTTGAGAGGCCTGGGCTGGGGGTTCAGTCAAGGAATCATACTATACGGGCAAGGGGGCCAGGAGATTGGGATCATTTGTAGGGTTTATAGGGCTTACGGAGGAAGCTCCCACATTTTCGCGTTCCGCATTAGGTTTTCGTCAAGTTTAATAAGGATTCATAGCACCAATTGGAGAATCAAATGACAAGAAAATTAACATTGAAATAGCAACTGGGCTCAAAGGGGTTTCCACTTCGAGAAGCGCATGGTTCAGGACTGCTTGGAGGGCTGCGGGGTACACAGGCATATGCGTAGTATGGAGGAATTGAAAAGAAAATACAAACTACCGTATTTGTTTCAGGTGTACCTGGACAACAACCCTAAACCCGGAGAGGGAAGGATGGACGGGATGGATGTGGTGGACGATGAGGGGGGGGGGGTCAATTTGAGAACCAAAAACTCATTCATGGTATGGAGGACGGAAACACCGCCATGGAGACGGAAGGAGGGACCTCGAGACAAGTGGCTAGTACCTATTGAGATGATGATCCGGGACATCAACGCCAATACCGTGAACTGGAGGGTAGACGGCCGTGGAGGGAGCCGACACTACCCAGGTCAAAGGGCAAGGGCAAGCAAGGCAAGAATAGCAAGAACGCAGGCAGGACGTGGGAAATGAGAGGACATTCATGCCGGATAGAACCAGACCGAGAAGTCAGCGCAGCAGGGATACAGAAGCCAAGCATGATGAGAGCTATCCGGACGTGGTCACGTTTGATGACGAGGAGGCCCCGAAAGTTTCGCGGAGAGGTTGAACGCCAGCAACAAATGGAGGTGGCTGCGCAGCTGGAAAGGGAACTGGAGCTTTCTGAAAAGGATCAAACAATGCAAGAGGAGGCTGGCCTGGTGAATCTGGAGGCTCTCGATGCGCACTGGGCGCAAGAGTGGGACGACTGGGCAGCATGGGACGGAATGCACGGAGAGCCGAGTCCGCCAAGGACAAAACGTCATCTCCAGATCCAGGGTGACAACACACAGCATGCAAGATTGGAGGTTGCTGTGATCGAGGGCTACCCTGTGACGATGGGGATCACATAGCCACTGGTAACTGCATGCGGAGAAGGATGGGACGCCGGACGGCGCGAGTTTGGCATCACCGTCGTCGTGTTATGTTGGGCTGCCTGCCACTGCAAGACCTACTGAACGGGCATCGACCGCAAGTGGAGCTGAAAGGGATGTGCATAGTGTCCGGAACAGAGACTGGAGATTTGAGCATCTTTAAAGCGTGGCTTGGGTAGTGGCTCTCAAGTCACGAAGTTGTACGGGCAAGCTGTCCTGGAAGCTTTCGTAGCAAACATACTCATGAGTGAGCCTGGCCAGTACCAGCAATCGGAAACGCGTGGCTTGATGTGTTCGGACAACTGCCTGGGCTTCATGGCTTTTTAGCCCCTGTGTAGGCGTAAAGGAGGCGGGCAAAAAAACCTAAACCCTAACCTAGGCTTTCCAGGTTGGGTTTAGGTTAGAGCCAGGCCACGGGAACAAGCTGGATCATGACTTAGTGTTTGGCTCTATAAGACCTCTAGGATTTGAGTGTATCTGGATGCGTATTGCCCGACGAGTGCAGGACCAGGCTGAGGGAGATAGCTCCTATTTCAAGGGATTATACGGTCTAGGATTTTAGGCGTTTTTTTGGCTTAAAAAGAAGAAGCTTCAATTTCTAGAGAGCCGCTCGGGATTTAGGGTTTAGGGTTCAGGTGTTTTAGTTGTGGAGCGCATGTGTGTTGTGGCGTTTTTAATTCTGCATGGATTATGGCTGCTCTTATTGTGGCAGCTTTGGCTATTATACGGTATTATACGTGTACCTAGACCTTGTTCATATGAGCCAACCATTCTTAGCATGATAGACATTCAGAGGGGCCTGGCGAATACAAGAGGAATCCTTCCCCCTAATAATAAACGACGCCCCCACCCCCCCAATCATAAATAATCCGGGTTGTCGGAAATTATTTATTAGGGGTGATATTTTTTGAAAGAATTTGGTAGGGTTGCCTTTAAATTCCTTTACGAAATCAAAATTTAGTTAAATTTCCTTTTGAAATTAGTTGAAATCGAATTAAAATCCCGTTAAAACCAATTGAAATTTGATTGGACTTCCTATTTTAAATCAATTGAAATCGAATTGAATCTCGCTAAAATGAATTGAAATTTAAGTAAATGGAATCAATTGAAATCGAATTAAAATCTTCTAAAATCAATTGTAATTTACTTAAAATTCCTTTCAAAATCAATTGAAATCGAATTAAAATCTCGTTAGAATCAGTTGAAATCGATTAAAATTCCTGTAAAAATCAAGTGAAATCGATCAAAATCCATTTAAGATCAAGTAAAATCGAATGAAACTCAATTGAGATTTAATTAAATACGGCTAAAATTACAATAAAATCAATTAAAATCGCATTCAGTTCTTGTATGAAATCTTGTATAAAACCATATGAAATTCAACCAAAACCTTGGATGTCAAGGGGGTCCCTGATTCCTGTGGATTTTCTATGATGCCCCCCTAATGACCTCAACCCTCCCCCAAATTCATCATGGTCTGGCTCTTTTCAAAAGTAGTACAGCCCCTTTCAACATGTTCATGAGGAATTTTAGGGCCCTGGATTTATTATTTATTATTAGCGGGGGCTTTATTAACAGGGGGACGCGATGACTGCTTTTTAGTTTGAATGAGTAATAATTCTATAAGATATTTTCCCGTAGTCCCTACTAGGAGCCAGCAAGTTATGTTTTACCTCCACTTTGGGATCCGAGGAGAACCCGCATCCGTACTTAGAGGTATGAAAATCCCCAAACCAAATTTTGTACCGTGACCTTTGTTGATTAGGTTTCCTGTGCGCTTCGAGATTGGTTCAAGTTTGATCCCTAATCTTTAACTCTTAATTCAAGGTTCGACTTTGGGATGCCCCTGGCCGTTGGCAAGCTCTTGATTCGTCATTATGTATTTCAGGTTGCATTTGGGATGCATGAAGGAAGTTTCCTGGGATTCCCCGTTTTAGGACCCCCTCGCCCAGGGGTATTTTGCAAACATGCTGCGCCGTAGGATGCTTCTGAGCTGGAAGCGTTTCGGAAATTTCTGCGTGAAGAAGGACCCACTCGGAGCGTTTGCATGTCAAGAGTCTCACGGGGTAAGTGAGTGTTTTGCTTGAAAGCGTGAAGATCAAGGAGCTGGGAATTCGGGGTTTAGATGTATCGCTGGCGGATCCTTTGCAAAGCAGGTTGGGGAACCTTGACAGGAACAACGGGCTTGCAAAACGATTCAGGGCATAGGCTAGCCAGTCCGAATCGGTAGGCAGCCTAGATTCTTGACGTCTTGTAGATTCAAAGCTTAAACCCGAAACTGCGGACCTCAAATGCGGCCAGGAGGGCAGGACCAAGACAACGCAAAAGAGCCCCAGGGTCATCCTCGCAATTTCAACCATGAGCTCCAATTCGTGTGGACTCGAACCATGTATCCTAAAAATATAGAGAGCATGCCGTAGCAATCCAGGCAGGAAAGAAAAACGCCTAACCCGCAAACCCTGAACCGAAACCGTGTCAAAAAAAGGAAGCGGCAAAGATGCCTCGTGCGCAGCACCAAAGTGCCTTCGTGTGGCTTTGAACCTTGGACACGACAGTATCAGAAGTGTTGTTATTGGCATGAGTGTTTGTCGGTGCCATTGTCGTCGCCTCCGCAGCAGTGTATGATTAGGTATGATTGCAGAGTGATATTGGGAGTAAAGAGAATGGAAGACCTTTGGGGTAGATAGCTTCTGGAGGTTAACAACTCCTAAATGTCTCGAGATACGTGGTCTTGGGGGATGGGGCAAACCCAAGTACTAAACAATGAACCCTAACTTTGGTAAGGTTTGGCATGGCTCGTTGGATGGACAGTCAGAGAGATTTTATGAGTCAAATACAGTTGGGAGACGTGAAAAATCAAAAAGAAAAGGACTGAAATTTTACATGGGACTTTCAATGTTACTTAGGGTCTAGGGTTTAGGGTTCAAAAGAATGTAGAATCACAAGAACAAGAGAATGGAACAACATGGAAACGGGGACTCTAGGTTGTGGATGCAGAAGCCTGAATAACTACCGATATTATTGTTTCAGAACCGCCGCATGCTGGCATAAACCCCCCCAAGCAGATCTCAAAATGATGTCGGCATTTATCGAGACCCCTGCAGTACCAGTTTCGGACTATAAAGCGCAATCTAGTCTTTAGAGCTTCCTACACTGGATTTGCTTTCAAGTGTAAGAGCATGCTCCGCTGGAGGGTTCATGCTTTGGGGCAGCAGGGTATGATGCAGTGGCTTGTATTTTTTTGGGAATTGTAGTAGGGAGTCATGGTGTAAGGTTTTGAGACAGACAACGCTAAACCTCAAACCTGTAATCTTGAGCCAAACAGCAAAACATTCCAGCGAAGGCAGGCTGGGTTCAACATCCATGTTGTTTGGGGTTTAAGGTTTAGCGCTCAGGGTTTAGGGCTAAGGGCACCATCACATGAACCTTTGTAGTCTAAGATTGGGCATTCCTAGGCCGCACTACGCATCTGACAGGCAGCCAGTCAAAATTCGACATCTCCGTTAAAAATCTGCATAAACCCTGCTAGGTTCAAGGGAATGGGACACGTACTTATTTGTATGCCCTCTCCCCTCTCCTGCAACCCTAGCAGTCGTAGACCTGCTACTCAGAAGCCAAACCCTGAGGCCTGCAACTTCACCCTGCAGTCCCTCCCAAACCCCAAGCCCCAAGACTTACTGGTTCTTAGTAACAAATAGCAAGGGAATCTCATCCCTATAAAATCCCTATATACTATATTCCCTTTTTCCCCATCAACCCCACGTACGTAAGCAGAACTCGATTACTCGAAACACCATGCCTTCAAAGGAAGGGGCAATCCTGCCGAGCAGTTCCGGTTGACGCCCCTCGGCTGTTTCAGGCGCAAGCTGTATCCAAGGGCTCTAAACTGGCCATAGTCTAAACTCCTTAAGAGGGGGGCTTATTGGGGATTATATGGGGTCTAGGGTTCAGGGCTCTACATTCCTTAAAAAGGTGTTGTATAGGGGACCACTAAAGGACAAAAGGGGTTTGCGAAAGGCTGTGGCTCAAAAATCCCAAACAAGGTTGCCCACCAGACAAGAAAGCCGATGAGGTCCCCCAAACAGAAGAACAAGAGGTGTTCCACGTGGCCTTGACGGGGCTTTACGGCGCAGAGTCCAAACATCACCTTCTGGCCATCACGGAGGCAGACAGTGTGTGAGTTGTCCGAGGTAAGGTTTGCAATCATTTTTTGGAGACTGCCCACAGCGTGCCCTGGGAACATTGGCTTGTCTGTATTTGGGGTGCCCTTAACGGGGGACGACCCCAAACCGCAAAGCTTCCATAAATAGAGGGCCCCATGTAGACCCTTATAATAACATGCTTATCCTCACTACAGGACCCCTAATTTTGGAACCCTGCCAGCCCTAAACCTTAAACCCTAAAACCCTAAACCTTACATGTTCCTCAAAGGGCTGGTGGTGCCCGATATTCGCCTGATAAAAGTAGGTCATGGATTGGCACCAGCCGTGTCCTGCTATCATCATTAGTACCATCATTCTTCAGCTGAGGCCTGCAGTTCTACTCCTGAAAGACGTCACCCCTCATGTCGACTCCTGAACGAAGTAACTGTCCCAAAGCGACACTCCAAGACCGTGTTCTGAACATGTATAGTCCACCACTTATACCCTTGGCACTGAACCTTCACATGCGTGGTGACTCTCAGTGATTCCTCCGAGCATCAATTTTTGGCATTGCTGCACAGAAACGGAATCTTTGAGGGCCCTGGTCCGGGGACACAGAACCAAGGAATCCCTAGGACCTCACTAATGACTTGCCGAGGCTCCCTTGGTCCCATATGGTCTCCCCATATGGGATCCCCCCTGAGGCTTTGCAAGTACAGGCTAGCGGAGGAGTAAAATTTATCGAATGGGATCCACGCATCTTTCCTTCCGAATAACTTCCCAGCCCCAAACAGCTCATGGAGAAGGGAATCACAAGGGCCCCCGCCGAGTGCAATCATTTTGATTGAAGCCTAGTTGTTATTCCAGAAAGGGTCTAGGTCTTAGAGTCTACTTGTAACCCCTAACTACCTACAGCTTTGTAGTAAGTACCTCTGAATTAATAGGTGTAACCTATATAGCTGTAGGTAATTGGGGTTACCGGTAAGAGTTTAGAGCTTGCATGTAGAGCTATTCGACTTGAGGGTCCATAGCGTACGGCTTTCATGGTCACCTCTGGTTTTCTTCGTAGCAGACGCAGTACGTATAGGGTTAGGGTTGTTATAACATTGGAATCCCCGTAGGGACGTTACCAACTGAACCCACAGTTGCTATGAAGCGTGGACCCTGAACCTTAGTCGTACCAGTGCCTAGCCTGCACATCCCCTACGTATTCTTATACGGCCCCCACATCAAACACTCAGCAGTGGAAGTTAAGGCCGTGTGATGGTTCTAGCGTTCTTGTACGAAGTTAGTACTCTTGTTTTTTCTTTACTATTATCATCATCGATATTGAACTATAATTATTCGTAGAAGGTCCGAGTCTTACAGTTATGGTATACGATACTTCAAATAGACTGTAACATGAAATAGGGAATATGCTTTGGCACCAACATCCCATTCTCATGAGCGCCTGTATAAGCTCAGTTTATCTATCACATTATTCGTTTCCGTCTGATGCCGCCATGATGGAGGCAATATCCCTAAGTCGTACATCCTGAAGCAAACCTCCTGAAGGACGCAGACTCGCGGGCCCATCCGGAAGCAGAACAGACCCTGGGGCTAACCATTGAGGGCTGGAGGTGTAAGAGCTGAAGCACTCTTATGGCAGTCGCCATATACACCCCCCCCCCCTCATAAAAAAAATGCTATATATATATATATCTATATATAGTAGTTTCTACTTCCTTTCCTCCGTTCCCTTGATGGTTTATGAATACAGGGTTGACGAGGGCAAAAACTCCATGCTTCGTAGCACAGGGGTCGCGCTTAAAGTTTGTGAGGGTTGCAGCTCTAGGGTTTAGGGCTTAGCTTTCAGGCTTAGGCTTCAGGATACTGAGTCAAGGTCCAGGATTGCATGATGCAAGTGCAACTCTCCGCCCCTCATACGCCTAAAGGGCTTGTATAGGGGTATGTAGAGGACTGACATGAAACACCCGTCCTCTGATATGAGATATTCCCCGTTAGAGACTTTGCGTACTGGGCGATTTATTTAACATCATGAGTGTGGAACAGGTGTTTGATATTGGTATGAAAGGACTACTCATGATGTTTTGGGTTGAAGGCTGGTGCTTATGGGTATTTGGGCGGTCTAGGTAACGGCCTAAACCCTGAAACCCCCACACCTTCAGCCCTAATCCCCGCAAACCCTAAACCCTCAACACCTAAACCCTAAGCCCCTAAACTTAAATCTTAGCCAGTCCAGGAATGCCATTCCGAACAGCCTGCTCTCCTCTCGCAACTGCTCTTCGCCTTGTAGATCACGGTCCAATCATTCCTCTTCAACACACAGCCACAGTGAGGCCTGGTGGGGGATGGGATAGGTTTCAGGTTCAGAGCTGAGGGTTTAGGGTTTAGGGATAGATGAGGTTATAATATTACAGGGGATATGAGGTACATAGGCGGGGAGTGGAAAAGAACATGTAACATGTAATCTACTGATTTTTTGGGCTTAGGGTCTGGGGTTTAGGTTGCAGGTGTTAGGGCCAGGATGTAAGGTCTAGGATTCAGGGAGTAAGGTTTGGGCTTCAGTTATAGGACTTAGGGCTCAGGATGTTGGATTTCGGCCTAGAGTATATGCTTTAGGGTGTAAGTTTTAGGGCTTATGGGGCTTAGCATTTTGGGTATTTTGGGTTTAAGGTTCAGATTTAGGATTTAAGGTTTATAGGGCCTATTTTAGACAAGCAGAAGCCCTAAAAGGACCGAGTGCTTAAATGGCACGCTATTTGGGCCGAAGTGGGGTCCCATGCGCGTGTTTTGGCCCAGGTGATTTACCGGTTGGGTAGGGGGTTCTCAGGACTATAGTTCACTCAGGGTAGCCTCTATTTCTAGGCCGTGTTATGTTGGGGACCCGAAACAGGACCACATTCTCAGTAACCTACGCTGTGCTGGGTCAAGGATATAGCGCTTTGGGTCGAGGATGGAGACCTACCTGAACCTCCGAAAAGTTTCACTTGTTATGTGAAAGAGAGACTTAGCGTTTACAGGTTAAGGTTTAGGGTTGTTATCCAGAACGATCAACTATACCCATCATGCTAGGGTGACAGACGATTCGTTTGGGTATTTCGGAGGGCTTGCAGTTTCGGGTCTAGGGCTGCGAGCACCTAAAGGTGCCTTGTGGCAAAGATATGCTGCGTACTCCACATGTGGCTGCCTGCTTGAAGGCGCATGGAGCTTCTAAAGGCAAATCCCTAAAACCTAAAACCCTAAACCGCGACTAGTACTGGTTGTTAGTAGCGATTGGGGGAAGGGATCAGGATGGGGTTTAGGTTTTAGGGTTTACGCTAGGGATAGAAGCCCCAATATTGGGAGCGTTTCCGTGTTGTTTTCCATACCTTTTTCTTTGGGCCCGAGGCCCTGAATAGTGGCCTCTATGTTCTTTTCCATTCCTTCATTCCCTACCAACATCCAGTTTTTCAAAGGGTTGTACGAAGCTCATTGAAATCTCAGCCTGACGCATCCCCCAAACAAGAAGCACCCCCTCTCCTAAAAGAGGTATGGTAGTTTCCATAAAGAAGGGCACCCTGAGTTATGGAAACCTCCACATGTCCTTGACATGCCAAGTATTGAGCTTGTCCCCTTACACTACACGTTGAAGCCACCGAGCTGCGGCGCAGAATGATGGTCACTAAACCAAAGCCCTAAGGGTCCAAGTACCCTAAGATTGGGGCTTTATGTACCCTAAAGCCCTACTATTTGGGCACCTGGACCCTTAGGGTAAGCTATATGTCATCCGTATTGGACGATGTGGGATTCGTCCCATAAGCTCCCTGCTTAAGGGTTTGTTTCAGGTTTAGGGTGTAGGGTTTAGGGTTCAAGGCGTCATCTACTTGCAAAGTATGACTGGGCTTAGTCCCCGACCCAGTCCAGCGGTGTTTTGTGGGGGAATTAGCGTTCATAAGTACGGGGCTCCAATAATGACGCCGATCGTTTTGAGTCGTCAGTATGGGGAACCCCCAATGGCAAATTCCCCATATAGGGACCCAAACAGGACTACCATGATCTGTTGCAGTTTTTAAAAGGATCCCAAAGGGTCCATGTAGGTATATGGTATATACTTAGAGCCCAAAGGGGTTCCCATATACCTACTTTAAGGCCCAAGTATATCCCATATACCTACATAGACCCTTTGGGGATCAGACCAACTGTTTTCCACAGCCGTCATCTTCATCCCCGACCTGTGCTATAAGAACAAAAGTTGAACCCACAAACTATGTAGAAGGAAGGGTTTAAGAGTTTTATAGGGCTCTTATAGGGCTTTGGGGAAGTTTAGGGTGTAGGGTACTTGCCTTGTGTCATGAGTTTGGGGCCATGGTTTTGGCTACGGTTCTAGGCCCCTGCAATGATGAACTATAGAACTAATAAATGGTTAGTCCCCAGACCCTAAATCCTTACTGTAATTCATGCTCCTGAGCAAACCAGGTGATGGCACCCTCACTCCCAAAACAGAACAGGGAGGGACCTATGAGGTCTCATGAGGGTGTTGGGGATGTACCATGGCGCACGCGGCCCGTTCTTCAAGATGGGAGGTTTCCTGAAGATGGCCCTAAAGCCTACATCCTAAACCATCCTAAACCCTAAATAGTAAACTCTAAATCCTAAACTGTAAATCCTAAGGTCCTAAACCCTAAATCCTAAATCCTAAATCTTAAATCCTGACCTCTAAACCCAAAGACACAACTCCCAGTCTGCAAGCATCCCTAACATATGGGATCAGTCGAGATCTGCTGTCCCAAAACATCCACGTAGGCATATGGCTCATGATTACTAAGCTCCCTCCTTTTAGGGGCCTTAATATTTGCATCCCTATTATAATCCCTATAAAGGGAATGTTGTTTCCATCAGGGGTCTACATTATACTTGAGACCTACGCATATGGGCACCTTTTTTGGGGCTTATGTGTATGTATTCTACCCACGTGCAATTTTTGCTGCAAATAGCTTCTGCATATCACTAGAAACCACTGGTTTCCATGTAGCTTCTCCATTGGATCTTTCCGTGATGGAGACAATATTCCCCCACATGATGCACACATGACCCCTTGGGGGTATTTGCTCCAGACTCAGGTGGTGGAATTCTACGACGAGCTGTCCGTGCCGTGGTTGTTGTCATGAACTCTGTTTTGCCCATCTTTAGTGCAACCCTAAACATGTTCATGTTTGCTGGTTGGTGACGGAAAGTTTTTGGCACAGCAGGTTCTAAACTGTAAGCAGCTCGAGCCACCCAGTCACGTAGCTTTAGGCTGTGAAGCCTGCAATGAACAGCCGCCAGAATTTGCCAAGTCACCTGTCTCCTACTCCTACATCACAGCTTCTAACACTCAAGGCAGGTCCCTGTAGCTATTAAGCCTGAACCCTAAACTCACTGAACCCTCAACCCCAGATCCTAACCCTGAACACTTATAATACCTGAACCCTTAACGCTAATCCCTTTTAAACCCTAAACCCTTAACCCCACACCCTCGACCCTAAACCTTGAACCCCAAACCCTAAACCTTGGGTACTGCCCGCACCCAGTAATAGTCTATATTATAGGTCCTATTAAGGCCTACACATAGCCATATTATAATTATTACCCAACTGTTACTAAGGGGGGGCAGTACTCAACCTAAACCCTAAACCCTAAACCCTTAACCCCTAAACCCCTAAACCCCTAAACCCTAAACCCGAAGCCCTAAACCCTTAACCCCAGACCTTTGGCTGAGGAGTTGACGTTGCTCCTCAATGCAAGCACAGCTGCTAGGATTGTCATGGCAGGCCTTCCTGGGCGCTTGGGAATATGTAGGGTTCTGTAGGGATTATATAGGGTTAGATAGGGAGTATATAGGATTGTAGAGGGGGTTTTATAGGGATCATGGAAAAGAACATGGAAACTACTATAGTATAGGGTTCATCACCTATTCCGACTTTGAGCCCGAAATCCCACAACATATTTCCTAAATGGGGCCATTTGGGGCCTTTGAACTTTGGGCTTGGGCTTATATGGTTTGGTTTGTGTTGGGCTCCCAGCAGTTTGGGGCTATTGGTTGGGGGTTGGATTGTCTACAGGCTGGGGCGTATAACGCTCAACAATCTAGTGGATACCTGGCAGCATAAGGATTCCAGTGCCCTAAGCACAAAACCCTCCCCTGTATCCCCCAGATTACAGGGGGCTATAATATAGGGATTAGGGTTTGGGGTCTAGGGTCTCAGGGTTTTGGAGGGCTCGCCACGTTTCTAGTAAACAACCCTTTGACAGAAAACTTGCTTTCCGGAACCTATAGCCTAGGAGGTCAAATGCGTGAGCCAAGGAAAACATGGAAAGCAAGCTTTAGATGCAAGAGGTCTTGGGGGTTTTCCAAGATTAGGGATCCCTTGGGGGGCGTCCCTGTTAGAAGGCATATAGTATGGTACCTCGGGATTTGCATGCATATATTATATGCTTCAGTGGGGTCCCGCGATTTATGGAAACCACCATTCCTGTTTGGTATTGAAATTTGAATTCTTACTTAGCCTGGGGATATGAGGTAGTTCAAAGGCTGCAGGGGGATATTAATGGCGGCTGTGTGGCCAGCGGTTTAGGGTTTAGAGTGTAGGGCTTAGGGAACGAAATCCCGGGAGCCTAGGAGAATATTGACATTGAAGAGGCCGTGATGCACTTCGCGCGACGGAATCTCTGACTGAGTCGGCGTATCCTTCCCCCGTGACATCACACTCCCGCCCCACCCTAAACCCTCAACCCTAAATCCTCTGAAGGGGCACATGTATTTTTTGAGATATTATGGATATCAGGCGGGGCTGTGTGTGTTTAGTTTTTTGTTTGGGGAAAGGAAGCCTGCAAGGCATAGGCTTCTCGAGCACATGCAATGCCAATGCTACATAGGCTATGTGAGTTAGAGATAGATTTCCTCTAATTCCTTCCACCTAAAATTAAAACCCCCAGTATTGAATACTTCCCACATATTATAATATCCCACGTAATGGGATTGTTTAATATTAGCCGGGGGTGGGGGGATTTCATAGAAGTCAGGGCTGGGTTTGTGATTGGGCTTTATAGGGGTTTAGGGTGTAGTTTTGAAGGATTTAGGTTGAACGGGTTTATGAGGTTTATGGTTTATGGATCAGGGGTTAGGGTTTAGGGTTTGGGGGTTTAGTGCTCAGGGGTTGAGGGTTTAGGGTTATCACTCAGGTTTCATGACAGGATTTTGCAGAGTTTTGTCAGGTGCCCATCGACCTGCTTTTGTAAGGCTACGAAGTTGCACCTCGCTTCGGGTGAGGGCTGCTACCTTCTGAGCCAAGCGTCAGAGTTACAGCAACCTGCGGGAAGTAATTTTCGACAATGTCCGCGCACTGTTTGATCGTAGTACAGTACGACACCATACTTGCCAAACAGTACGGCACTTAGGGTAGGCAGGCTTACAGTGTAACCCTACAGGTCCAAGTATCTAACTATCATATATTTGCCCCCAAACCTATGATACAATCAAGATTACCCAAATCCTAAGTAGCCAAGTCCTGAGTACATGGACTCTTAGGGAATAGTGTGATTGGCGCCCGGTTCGCGATTTGCAAGCTCTTCCGTCGAACCCCGCAGATTTTATTCCATGCCCTTGTAGGGGTTTGCCAAAACAAGAGGTATCTTGTTGGGGGTCCCTACAATATAAGACTATATCATGTTTGCTCATATTGGGAATGAAAATTACCTTAGCTGGAAAATGTTTACTTACAACAATCACTAATCCCTGACCTAATGAAAAGCATGACCCTCAGAAATATGGTAGACTCAACCCTCCAAAATGCAGACTTTGTGACTATCAGGCTCTCATAGTGTCCTAATGTCCGGGTTGGGGTTACCAAAGCCCTCTTATTCCCCCCAACAAACTCTGTATTACCCCCATACAACCTCGCTTTGCATTTCTGTGCCCTTTGATTCTCCATCATGGCGACCCCAAACACTAATCCCCTAAACCACACATCCCAATCCCTAAACCCCACACCCTAATTCCTAAACCCCACACCCTAATTCCTAAACCCCACACCTCCATCCCTAAACCCCACGCCATAAACCCAAAACCCTGTGTCAATCCGCAGGAGTGATGGCGAAGTAAGACTTGCCAAAGCCTCCAAGAATATATTTAGGGTTTAGTGTCCATTTCATGTTCCCCATATCCCTTTGAATTTACTTCTCCCTGTTCACATAACAAGCCCTTGATAACTCTATTCCACATCCCTATATAACCCTAACCCCTCAACCCTAAACCCTAACCCTTCATCAGCCCTACCTCCTAAACTTCAAATCCCTACTCCCAAAACCCTAAAGCCTAATCCCTAAACCCTAAACCCTAATCCCTAAACCCTAAACCCTAAACAGCAAGCCCACAGGAATGATGGCGAAGCAAGACTAGGAATGCCAACTCTTCGTCGCTTCGTTCGTCCCTTGGACTCTTGGCTTTCTTCAGTAGTTTAGGGTTTTTAGGGTTTAGGGTTTTTATGGTTTAGGGTTTATAGGGTTTAAGTCTACTAAGTACCCTAACCCTATAAGGGCCCAAGTATCCCTAATATTGGGGCTTTATGCACCCTACAGCGTTACTATTTGGGTACTTGGACCCTTATAAGCGCCATTGAATGAGGTCCGTTCAAAGGCGTATATATGGTTACGCAAAGGCTCCATGTAGTTATATGGTATATACTTGGGCCCTAAAGTAGTTATATGGGAACCATTTTGGGCCCTAAGTATATACCATAGAGCTACATGGAGCCTTTGGGTTATATACGAGGTTTACGAGCAGACCTAGGGATAAACAGGCTTGAGCGTCCAAGTACTCGATCAGCAGATACCTCGGATTTGGGGAACAGGAATCATGCTGCGGATGTTGGGTAAGTACGTAGGTCAAGCTCGTCAAATAGTTGGACCCTTAAAGCACCCCGTTTCAGACAGAAGGTTTGGCCTTAGACCTTAGCAGGCTTGCACCCTAGAGAGTAGTCCAATTTTGGAAGTCCCCGAGGTGAGATTATGACATATTAACCCCCAAAACCCTGCACTCCAAACCCTAAACCCTAAATAGTAGTTCCCATTTTCTTTTTCATTATCCCAATACAAGTCTAATACATGCCCCTAACATTACCCTTTCTGGGAAATCCCGCGCATGTGGTCCAACCGAGTCTTTCTTCGTAGGACGGACGGCAAACCGTACAACTCTTGGAGGTCAAACTGTATGTAAACCCACGGCAAAGCGTGTGTAAGTCCTAAACCCTGGCTTCCAAACCCTAAACCTTTATGAAACCTACATCCTAAGCCCTAAACCCCAAAGCCTAATCAATGTACACCCTAAACCCTTATATACCCTGAACCCTAAACCCTAAACCCTTACATACCCTTACCTTGTTGGTGCGGCTAGGACTGGCATGGCGTCGAAGCGAAGCTGCATCGCTTTGCTCGGGACACTTGCCTGGCAGACTACCTGGACCTCTATAACCTACCCTTTTTTCTTTGGATACCTAACTGTTATGTGGTAGCTTCTATATACAAAACAGGGCTGGGTTTGGAGGTGTAGGTAGGGTTTGGAAGATTGCAGGGCATGGGCGTGGGGAGGTTTCAGGTTTGGGGCTTTGGCTGCGCAGGGGTTTAGGTTTGGTGGGGCTCCAGGATTTGGGCTCAAGGTTTAGGCCGAGGAGGTTTGGGGGAGTCGGGCGGGCTGAGCCTAATCCCAAAGCTGAGGGCCGTGGGGGGCACCGAAATATCATGTATGTAACCTTCATATAGCCACATACAGCCCCTATATACCCCCGAGATATCTCTTAATTACATAACCTCATATGGGGGGTTGTCAGAATTATGGTCCCTTTTTGGATCCCTATTATAAGACGGCACCTAATATTTAGGGTACCCAAAAAAGGGACCCTAATTTTGACAACCACCCATATGGTACCTCAAATAATTCCTTGACACCCAGCCTAACTACCAGAGCTGCAGGATTGCCAAACTGAACATTGAAAGTACGAATTACAAGTAGAATCTATGAAGTGGGAAGCCCATCTGTGTCGCTCAAATCTGCTGTTTTACATCCACTGAATCTCAACCCCAGCCTGCTGACTGCTGTTGGCATGCCATCGCCGAAGCATTCAAGGACTCTGTAAGCGCGGAGTGCTCGCAGTGGAGTTGGTAGGCAGGCTCCTACCATGACAATTACCAGGCTGGGTTAAGCCTTAGGATTTGCTAGACCTCACTGCACGGAGGCTACCATAGATAATGAGAGTAGGATGTGGGCATGCAACATACAGGGACGATCCAGGACAACATCAGTTTGGGGATTGGGGAGTTAGCAGGGGGAGTTAGCATTTGGGCTTATCTGTCCTTATCAGGGATGGTTTTTTTCTCAGAAGCCTATGATCCTTGCGAGGGATCCCGAGGCCCGCCCCCAAAACACGTCTCCGCGGAATGCATTCCTCGTTCCCGGCTGCATTCCAGGGATACGTTCGGCAGGCTCCGGGGCCGAGGTAAGGTTTGAGGACTATGGACGGTCCAGGGTGTAGAGCCATCTGTGATGTGTAGCTCTGATGAACACATCCCAGGTCTTGCTGGGCACAAGTTCGGTGGTCCCAGCTACAATTCTTGGCATGTCCGAGGGGTACATTAATCATCGGGTCTGCTGTTGGATCTTGAAACGAGGTCCCTCAATACCATTAGCTGTGAGGCGCCTTTCCAGGTCGTCTGGGTGTTCACCCAGTGTCCTAGTAGAATCCCCCTTTAAGGAGTTTAGACTATACTAGATTCCCTATATGTCCCTATAATGCTGTAGTAGTTTCCATCTTATTTTCCATTATTCCCTACATATATCCCCAATATAAACTCCTAAACCCTAGCACTTGGCTCTTACAACGGGCTTCCACCAGGAAGTTGAAAGCTGCCTGAAAACTGCGCACCAGTGAGGAACCCCAAACCATTCGAGGGGCTGTTGAATATGGGAGGGTTTCTAAAATTAGGGGTGCTTTTTTGGTGGTACCTATAATGAGGACTACAATATTTTGGGGGTCTATATTGGGGTGCCCTTATTTTGGGAAACTACCATATGTAACTGTAACGGCCCAACACTGCAGCCCTTAACTGCCCTGCTAAGCCGTCAAAAATTGCCAACCCTAAGCTGGTGGTCCTAAAGCTTTCACATTGGACTTTCTCAGAGTGAACCTATAGTTTCTTGGGGACGGGACCCAGTTTTGAGAAGCTGGTTGACCCCACTGGCTGCAGGCTTGTCTAGAGGTGGTTTAGGATTAAAAGTTTAGGGTTTAGGGTATAGGCGGGGCTGCAGCCTGGCCCTAAACCGCAAGCCCAACACCCTGAACCTCTCAAGAGCATCCCACAGTGGAACTTGAACTCACGCGTGTCCTCCTGCAAACCAAAAGACTTCTGGCTTTAGGCTGGGGTCTTTAGGAACACTTGTACTAACATGCAGGGCACCGCCAGGGAACCCGAATCCTCAGCACTGGAGCCGCTAAGATTTGAGCATGGAGAGTTTCGTAAAATACCCGCTTAGGGAGGGCATGTGTAATGGTGCCTTGTCGCATCCTGAGTAGTGTGCAGCTTGCTTTGCACAAGTTTAGGCTTCACGTTAAGAGGGTTTGTGGTTTAGCACAAGGTTTGGGCCTGATACTTCTCAACTTTAGCACACCAACTCCGGGCTCCCTCAAAGCAGTCCACGACCCCGAAAGCGTGCCTGACAGTTCAGGAGATCGCCGACGACTTCTAGGTCCTGTACCTACAGTTGCTCAATGGGTCTGGGATGTGGGGCGTATTAGGGGTTCTCAGAGGAGGGCTCTAAAATGGATTATGTTGGGAAAGTACCATGGCAGGATTTTCCGTAACGAGTTTGAGGACCTAGGCTACAGCCAAGGTTCCCTATGTGACCCCAGTAAACATCTCTGGGAAATCTGCAGAACTGGCAAAGTCAAGGTCCCCCCCAAAAAAATCTCCAGTACTACATTGGGAAGCCTAGGGCAGCTAGGGGATTCTTGGGAGGCTCCGTTGTTTGGATCCTTTGGGGGTGGTAAACCCTACATCCTAAGCCCCACCTGTAGGGCAGCGTAGGGTAAAGGCGAGGTCCAAGTTGTTCAGAGTTTGGGGTTTAGGGTTAAAGGTGTTGGCGTTTAAGGTTTCGAGTACCAGAGTATCTCACAGGGCCGGCCAGCTATTGGTGGCCACCTCCCCGTAATACTACACCCCCCCAAGATGAAGCTTGACTCTATGGTATAATGATTCAAAGTGGGGGGGGTAGGGGGGAATGATTTGTTTTTGGAGCCTATTGAGTTCAGGAATTGAACGCGCATGTAGCCATGCAGATGCTGCAAGGTCGGTTCTGTCAACTAAGATGGAGACTCGGTTTTGGGCGTTACTTGCGGGTCCAATACGATGTATGCCCACCCGTTGGTTATTCCCAGAATTAAGGAATAGCAAGATACCTCAAGCATTGGACGTTCTGATTCTGTGGCACAAAAAGGGAAACCTTCATTGTCCAGGTTCTTCTTGGCTAAACTCTCAGGTGAAAACTCCGAAGAACTACACCAAGGTCCTTTCGGAAAAGTCGTGCTCAGCATCTCGACTTCTTAGGGCGTAGACTTCAAAGCATATTGCTGGGGATTTCCCTAGAGATGTGATGGGTCTTGCTTGCACCAAGTGGCCTAGGAAGTAGTTGGTGATTGTTTAGGCACGAAACTCCACGTCCACAGCACACGAATTCCACTAGCATCTTCAGAGGGCCAGGAATGACGAGGCGACTAGCTATGAGCAGGGTATGCAAACGATGGCATCCAACCACCTAAATAGGCATACAATGGCGCAAGACCCGCGACCCAAACCTACAGATTTGAAGCCCAAGCCCCAGAAACTCAGAGACAACAAGCCGTACCTGCACTAAGTCCCCAGATTAAACAGACCCAAGCCAGGAACTTGGGATACATCCTTCGCCAAACCCAGAAGGCACGCTGTCACAAACGACCCTCCTGTCAAAAAGCTTCCATTATGAACCGTGTTTGTATTGGGGAGGTCTGTCAAGGCCAAACTCTAAGCGCTAAGCTGCGCAACTGCCTAGGTGCATGGAAAGTTCGCGCCCCTGGCGCGAAGAAGACGACCACGCCCCCCAAGACCAGCAAGAGCAAACAAAAGCTCCTTGCGGAAAGTCGATGAAGGGGTTTAGGGTTCACAAAGCCCTCAATGCAATCTAGGGATATCTCTGGGCTGTCATAGATAATGTTTTATATTAGGGGTGGGCAGAGGCTGAGAGATATTTTGAGGAGCCTTTTTTGAGCTTACACGAGCTCCGCCCTGCATGCCGTACGCAAAAGAAGCTGCTTAAACACAATCCCAAGAAGGACTTCTAAGCACAAAACAGACACTACGCCACATAGTCTCCCTTCAGTACATAGAGTATGGCTTTGGGCATATCATAATAAGATCCCCATATGCCCCATATTCTATCTACTTAAGGAACTATAGCCCCGAAATGGGATTAGCCTTCAGAATTGATTGGTTGAAGGGGTGCGAGTCTAGGGTATGAGGGTTTTGGGGGTGGATGGGTTTGGGAGTTCGGGGCTCAGGCTCAGGAAATACGAAATACAAATAAATTGAAGAAGATAGCGGAACACTACCTTCAAAGCCGCAGGGCAACTAGACCTTGCCAACATTTGTTCCTTTGCACTGGGAGGTTCGTTTGCCATGCCCCTTAGGAAGCCCTTCAGCAACAAGGGGACAGAGGGAGCCACGTAGGCAGAATGCGGGCATAGTGCGTAAGTGGGCCTAAGCAACGGGAAGAACGAAAATATTGGGGTTTCTAGAGGACATGGTAGCCGAGGCCTAGACCAAAACACTAAAAGCCTAAGGCCCTAAAATCCACATCTACCATCTGTGGACGAGAAGCACGGCCCCAAAGAGGACGCAGGCCCAACTAATTCCTCGCTTCCGTTGAGGTTAAAGGTTTAGGGCTTCGGTGCCCTGAGCTGGCAGACGGTGAAGTTTACATTTAGGAGTTTTTTGGAGGAACCCAAAAGTATGTAAAATAATGGCCTTTATGGCTGTTTTTATGGATCTAAGTTATTATTTTACATACTTTTGGGGTCTAGGTTAGACCTGGGATGAAAGTCTCAAGGTCCTGCGGCGTGAGTTACATTTTGTGTTCTTTTTGTGCCCTTGTAGGCTTTCTACTTAGAACCTCCACACACAGGCCTAATAATGAATATTCCCCTTAATACTAAGGGTACTACAGAAGGTCCCTTAATACTAAGGGTACTACAGAAGGTTGGGGTAATTAGGTATTGTGGTGGGGTTGGGTGTTCAGCGAACCTTAGGGACTAGGGCCACGGTGGACGAAGCGGCGTAGCAGTGATCCGTAGCCCGCGAAACCATAGATGCAACAACGGGAATGTGCATGATTGTTATAAAATACTCAAAGCCATATTCTTATCTACTTAGCGGGGACTATAGACCTAAACGGTATTGCTTCTGATTATTATTGCTATTGATGAGATTTTTCGGTGGATGTCCTGTTGCGCGGGGAGGGGTCACCACAGTAAGCCCGCATCGGCCACTGCATAGGTTTGGGGTACATGATTTAGGGTTTGCCAATGATTATGGATTCTTGTCGGAGTCCCTTTTGTAAGGATTGTAGAATAATGTGGTCTATTTAGGGCCACCGCAAAGGAATAACTTGGTACACCAATTGTACACCATTGGGGTGACATCTCATCAGCGTTGCCGTGGTGATCCACTGCCCTTCTTTCTGAAGGGAGGGTTCTGGTTTAGGTTGTTGGACCTTGGGTTTGAGGTCTTTTGGTTTAGAGCTTTGGGCTTCAGGTGGAGCGCTTCTGGGGCACAACTTGATGCTGCCTTGAGTCTATCCGCAACGCCTACACTCCAAACCCCAGTGGATACCTCTCATGAATCGACCCCGACCTCTTGATGGGTCAAAAAACTGTATGCATCAGGGGTTTGCATTACTGTTGCCGCCTTGCGCCGCACACTGCTCCTCCCTAATCACCACAAATTACCCTAAACCCATACTCCGTTTTCCAAGCCGAGAGCTGGAGTATGTGCACAAAAAAACCTAGCCGAGCCCATGACCCCTAAGAATCTGATAACATTCAGCAATCCGATGCTTTCATGCCCTTCGCCCCGGGCCTGTCTCTTCATCCCCAATGTCCCGAACTTGTCCTGGCCAAGGGCTCGCCCGTCATCATAGAATTCTGGACTGTGGAATTGGTGTTTTGGGGGTGTTCCCTCTAAAACCTAGACCCTAGACCCTAGACGCCAAACCCTATACCTAAACCACCCTATACTAAAAACCCTACACCCTAAACCGTCCTCAGGCTTCATTTCATTTCAGAGGCAGGCCTTGGGCTCAGGCCCAGGTATATTCGAGCCAAAGGTTCAAAGTTCGAGGTCCAACCTCCACCATGGAATAAAATGTGAGCCCTGGACTAATTTATAATATATTCCTTGATGGTCCCCCTAAACCCCCTATGGGGTTTAGGGTTTAGGGTCCTCCCTAGACGCCCTATACTTTCCCGCTAGAGGCCAACCTAACTTTAGTCCGTAGCTCATATAGCCTTTTAGTTTGGGGGAACATATCCCATCGCAAAGCTTGGCTAGGCCCTGGATAAGTTTGATCTGCTCAGGTTCCAGTGGCATCGGATGCAGGAAATTCTTGCTGGTTGTTAGTAGGGAGTGAAGGAATGGAACAGAACATGGAAACTACCAAAGAATTGTAGGGCTACGATAGGGATCTATTCCTCCATTCCCTACAACTAACAACCACTTGCATGATAAAGGAGACCTTTGCAACAGCCTAATCCCCTCCTACTAATATTAAACCCCCGATATTAAATACTCCCGATATTTCATAATGTGTAGGGGGAGTTTTGTTACCCCAACCCCGATGCTAAGGACCATATAAGTATCAAAAGACTGTAGAAGGTCCCCATTTAGGCGTTGGAGTTACCAAAAACCCCTCTTAGTACGCTCAGATCCGTTTAGGGTTTTCAGCTCGCAGTACAATACCGCTTCCGCGTAACTCTGCAGTCCACCAGTCGCGACCCTGGACCCTTGAACCTTTAGAACAGGTCAAGGTTCTTAAGCCGAAGCCCTGAACCCTAAATCGGATTTAGGGTTTACCTGGGCCCCAGAAGTATGTAAAATAGTGGCCTTTATGGCTGTTATTATGGGTTTAGGGCTTTTTTTTTACATACTTTTGGGGGTTTAGGGTTTTGGGTAAGCTCTTCACTCTCAATGCTACACGGGAATTTCTCAAGCTGAGGTACTCTGGGGAGCCCGAGAGAGACATGGGGAATGATGGAAACTTTGTGAGGATTATACAGAAGGACCCCCGCACTCTCCTTCCTACTGTAGATGGAAGAGAGGGAGTCTTGCGCCACCGTGGCGCCCTAGACTATAACCTCCGTAGGATCTAGGAACCTTAATTTTTGTCCCGCCCTTGATTTTGCTAGATATACCTTAGGTGGACCCCCATCCTGTAATGGTCGAAAAATGGGAAGAAGAGCCTAATATACTTAATATTCACTATCCCTTTTAGTCAGAATTGCTAAGTGAGGGGGGTCCACCTAAGATGTTTCCCATCCGCCGTAGGAGACGACCTTGTGGCTCTTCCTCATGGCTGCAGCTCAAGGACGTCGCTGCCATGCGCGCCAAGGCTGCAGCTTAAAACCCGAGGATTTTAGGATTTAGGGTTCAGGGTTCAGGAGCTATGTAGGGTTAAGGTTCCGTAAGGTTCACAGTTTAGGGTTTGGGGTTCAGCGTTGAGAGTTTAGGGTTGGTTTAATTGCTTTTCTTGTTGTTTTTCACGGGACTCTCAACTCTGATGCTTTCATGCGCCTGCCTAGGTTCAGACCCCATGCTTTGGTGTCGATAGGCACCTAGAGGCTGCATCTATGTATTTTGACGCGAAATCCTGTCAGATTCGTTATTCCAGTCGTTTGTAGCGTCCCAACAAGATTTTCTCCTTGTTATTTCGCTGCTATGCCTTTCGTGTTGCGGGCCATTTCCAAATCTTACAGGATAGGCCACTCAGATAACAGCCCCTCAACATTGATCCCTTTCGTGGACAGGCTTTCCGGAAAACACCATACCGCACCATGACAGAAAGACGGAAGCTTTTTGAGCCGCGGCAGCACCAAGGAAATTCAAGGGTTTGGGGCGGTGGGATGAAGGGCTCAGGGGTTGGAGTTTGGGGCTGTTTTGGGCAAGCCTACTTTCCAAGTGCTGAGCACCGTAGGCACCAAAATAAGTAGCCTAGTCCTAGGGCTGTGGAGTACACAGTACGACGCGCATAGCCATGTAGGGGCTTAACACGGATCAGAAATCCTGTGTTCAGGCCTCTACATAATGTGGTGTGAACTGCGTGGTGACTTGCATGACCCTAACGGAAATCTTAAGTTCAGAACCGTGGATTAACAAAGCCCTGCGGACCCTGAACCAGTATGTCCTGAACCTTGATCCTGTAAACACCCCAAAACCCCACCATCATAGGCTTCCATCCTAGATCCTGAGTCCTGAACCCTAGCCCCTAACTAGAACCAAAACAACCAGAAATCAACACTTGTTGCCCAAACGGCCAAACCCCCCAGTAGGGCTCCTAATCTACAACGTCTCGGAACACCCATTTGTTTCTGGCTGTTTGGATTCCGACCTTAAGCCCTAGGTCCTAGACCCTCAAACCCAAACCCCGAACCCTCGAACCTACATCCTGTTTTTCTCTGGTTATAATTATAATAAACCCTAGACCCTAGACCCTAAACCCTAAACCCTAATAAAGTTCCCACTTTAAGTACATAGGCTTCCGAGGTGCAACAGGCAAGCCATAAGCCTACATGAGCTACAGTCTAAAATTCTAGTATCCCCATTCATAAGCTCGACTATACTCCCCTATATAACCCCCCCTTTTAGGAGTTTAGACCCTAAACCCCAAACCCTACTCCCCTATATAACCCCCTTTGAGGAGTTTAGACCATAGCTCACGCCGCGGTGGCCGGGGACGCTGCAGGCTCATTTTGAAGTCCATCCCTAGGCGAGACATCCGTCACCTGGCATACGGGATATAGGGGGTCTAGGGTTTAGGGTTTGGGAAGTCTAGGATTTTGAGAAAGGGATAGAAAATGGGACGTACTGTATTCTTTGGGGTATAGGGTTTTTGGGCTTTAGGGATTGTGCCCCACTAGTGGGGAATCAAATGCAAAGGGAATGCAGGATGAAATGCAAACTAGGGTCATAAAAGGGGTGATAGGGTATATGCTAGAGGTTCTGCATGGCCCGAAATACCCTAACATTTCCGAAAGAGTTTCGTTGAGGTCATGCAGAGTTCCAAACATCAATAGTAGGTCCGGGTTGAGGCTCTTGGGCAGCTTGGCAAGTAGCACTTGCTTGGCTTTAGGGTTGAGTTTAGGGGGTTATGGTGTAGAGCCTTGGAGATCGGAGGGTTCAGGGTTGATGATTTCAGGTCTAGGGTTCGGGGCATCTTTGATGCAACATGGGAGCTGTTTCAAAAAGGGAGACACAAACATGGGGTTCCACTCAGATGTCTACCGGGGACCATCTTACACTTCGGCAAGGGAACCTGTGTCCACACAACTTGAATAGGGTTTTGGGTTCAGGGTATTGAAAGTATTCCATGTAGGGTCAACCTATGCACTTGCAAGTCCTCGCTGATGAGTAGGCTTGAGCACGAATGCCTGAACCCGACACTCCCTCTAACGACATACAACCCCAAAAGGGGCATGAAACGATTAATGTTCTTACAGAAGTGGTCTATACGGGCATATCGGGGCTACACTGTACACTTCCTTAACGAAAACTAACAATGTCCCAATTCCTGGAAGCCCCCTCTGGGATTGCAGCCTTGTCTGGAGGGGGGTAACCTGATCGATGCGTCTGATACGGACCTCAAACCTCCTGTTACTGTCAAAAAGTAGTGCCAGCCGTGTTCAAGAGGACATTCGACATATATCAACTGAACCATAATGTAGCAGCCTGAATACTGACCTATATCATTGGCATCTATTTGAGGTGCCTCAAACTCAAATTATGCTAGGAATCTACAATGTTTGCGACTATTTATTCTCCCCCATGACGGTTGAATCCATGGAAACACCAGGAGCTAAAGTCAGAACTGCCTCCTCAATTCCTTGCGCCTCCTTCAAGTGAAGGGTCCTTGTTTGGGGATCCCAACAAAATTTGTGATTTTTGGGTGGAAGCGAAGACACCCAGCTTGCAAAAAAAATGCTGTAGAAACTTGTATAATTAGCATGCCTTTCCCGTAGAATCCCTTTACAACTACAGTATCACATGCACCCGGTCCTTCTGTAAGTATTTTTGTCCCCAACAATACAAACCCTATACCAAGCCGTGTTTAAGCCCAGCTTCCGCTTCATGTTTGATCTTTTATTTGGTCCCCTACATGGCTGCTGCCAACGCCCGCCTGCACGAAGCCTGGGACCCGATCCCAACTGGCGAAGCGCCGGGCGCCCGCATTTCGGGCTGCCCGGAGCCCACGCATTCTGCTAAGAACACTTTTTAATGCCTGAAACGGGTTTAACCCTAAGCCGTATATAACCCCAGTATAACCCCAATACAACCCTATATACTATAGTACAACCCTATATACTATAGTAGTTTGCATTTCTTTTTGTTTGTCTTCATGATGTCGGCTTTCGGACAGAAACACAAGTTTTTTATGGATTGCAGAGAACTCTCAGGCTGTCTGATTGAGGTTTAGGGTCTAGTGCAGGGTCATCATAGTTCGAACAGGGCTGTCGTTGTATTATGCTGTAGCTGCACAAGGAGCCTGAAGGCAACCTTGTACTCTAAGGCTTAAGCCTTCAAGCTTTAAGGAACACAGGGATGAGTTGGAAGACCCCCCGGCATGTTGGTTAGAGGGATATTTGATATTTGGCACGGGCTCAGAATTTGCAACTTAAGGTTTCGTGCTGAGGGTGTTTGGATTCTGCTATCTGTTCTTGCTTCTAGATTGTGTGAAAACGGCTGCATTGCGCCGCGGGGGCAAGCAACTTTAGCTTCAACAGCTGCAAGGCAACCTTACGTGAAATTGTACTGTACCATCCCTAGACATGCTTACCAGCAAGGAATCAACAACTTAGATGGCTGGATCAGAAACTATAAGCAGAGTGGCCTAAGTGGCCTCCTTACTCAGGGAGCAAGCTCTAAATACCCCAAATCTTGGACACTTCCCCCACACTCCAGAAGTCCTCCGTAGGATAATCTCGGCATTTGTATATCTGTCTGTAGCTGGTTCCAGGCGACCCTTGAGGGGCCCTACACCCGAAGCCATGAAGGTGCCCAAGAAGAGTACTGTTAACAATCTTAAAATTCCACATGTCGCGCAGCTCCGGATTGACCACATGAGTGAAGGGCTTCCCTGTTTACGTAGAGCCGGGCTTCGGACTCGAAAATTTACAAGTATCCATGTCTCAGGGCCCCCAAACCGAGGATAACGATCATGCTTTTAAAAAGGTTCAAGCTTTTGTCGTTTGCGGCCACTTCAGCAATGCCAAATGAATCCTGACCATGACTTAGCTGTTCCCCACATTTACACGTTTGCGCATAACCGAAACCCCGAAAGCAATGGATTTGCATGTCTGGGCTTAATTAACAAAAGGCTAACTCTTGGGAGACACCGTTTCCTTGTTGGATGTTAGTAGGGAAGGAAGCGAACAGACAGAGGAACCGATTGGCTTGTGGGGGATGATATAAAAGCTACTGTATTGGGAATCCATGATCCACTCCGTCAGTCCCCACAAATGTAATGAGTATTCTAACGTTATGAATATCAATAGTATTCTTAATGTTGTTAATTTTATCAACTGACAACCAGGAACTTTCTCGTCTACAGAGGTGTAGAATTCATGATAGGGTGTGCAGCCTCACTTACCTGCACAGCCACTCCACTCCGACCAAGGCAATACCCTAAACCCTAACAAGTCCAACCAGAGCTACCTGAAAATTATTGGGTTTAGGGTTTAGGCCCTAAACCCTAAACCCAATAATTTTCAGGTAGCTCTGGTTGGACTTGTTAAAGGGACCTAGGCTTCCAACTCGGCAGCTTTTTTGCACACAACCAAGAGCCCTACACCCGAAGCCCTAAGAACCTTAAAGCTCACCGTAGATTTGCAACCCTCTGAACCTCAAAGCTAACTGTAGATTTGCAACCCTAGAGAATTCGAACCTTAGACCTAGAACACACCACAGACTCTATAAACTGAAATCCCCATGTCATGTGCAAAGCCCCCAGAATCAACTGCTGTCAAATCGCGGTCTGGTTTCATTTGGGGTTTTGGGTCTACTTGGATCTTCATGGGACTTACTATGGTTTAGGGTTATAAGTAGGTACCGAGCCCCATGAGCCAACGTTCCAATTTCATGGGGGAGCCATAAACCCTGAAGATATGGCTCCTTCGTCCTGGCATGCTTCAAGTATCTGGCATAAACCTGGTATGTACCCATATCCTACTGAAGGAAGCTTAAGGGCCGTTGGCTATACCGGCGTGAGGCCTGCCCGGTATCGCGGTCCCAGGACCAGCTACCCGAATCCCAACGCCTTGGGGTTAAACTGTTGGGGGGTTGAGGGTACACGGCTTGAAAGGTTTGCGGCTTGCTTTTTACAATCGATGTTGAGTTCAAGGTTTCGATTTGCGGGTGCGGGGTTGAGCGGTTATTGCTCGCGGTATATGGCAGCACATGGAGAGGGATTCGGAGCAAGTATTTGCTTAATTCTGGTTAGCAGCGAATGAAGGACTGGAAAAGAAAACGGGAACTAATGTATATCATTACTATCATCATTGTTATTATTGTCACTATTATTATCACTACTATTGTTCTTACTATGATTGGGAATATATCGGGGCTGCTATAAAAATCCATTCCTTCCTGCCTTGCTGAGCCGAAGTTTCAGGTTCTGTGAAGGGTCTTTCAAGTGCCGTGTGAAGACACTTCATGGAAGCTACCACATGGAACCCAATTTTGCAGGTGTCCCGCAACTTGGCGTCCCTAAACTTGCTGGTTGCTCCCCGGTAATAAAGGAGGGGATCTCAGAAGTAGCCCTATCTACTCCACACTAGTGTAGTGCTTGTCATGTCCCTATCCTTTCCTTCGTTCCCTACTAACCCAAGATCTTCCCCTGATGTCTACCTTCTTTTACATTGGGCCTTGGCTTGCTACTTGTGAAACTAGTAGAAACTAAATGAAAGTTTGGATGCGCATCCGAATACCTGCAGAATACCCATGCCTGTCGTCATCATCATGGCTCATCCCTTTTCCATTCCCTGATCCTCAAACTCTGGATTCATTTTTTGGTCTGTTCCCTAAAGCCTACCGCCAGAACTCTACATCCCAAAGCCAAATCAAACATCCTGGTACCTCACTGAGCATGAATTCCAGCTGGGCTCGCGAACCAAGGTGTTGACCAAGAGCTCCCCCAGCCGTGATTTGGGTAGCTGTAGCCTGAGGGATTATCAGCTGGGGGGGTTTCCCAAATAAGGGGTACCTTTTGAGCCGGGTCCCCGTAATAAGGAACATAAACCCTAAACCCCTCTATATTGGGGTCCCCTACTTTAGGGAATTACCACCTTGGGCTCCAGGCTTAGGTTTTGGGGAGCTTTTTTTTGTTTAGAGCTTCAGAAGCGTTTAATGCGTAGCCTCTAGAACTCAAGGACAATATTCTCTGCAGTGCCACTTGTGTTGGCTCACACCTAGGGTGTAGGGTACAGGCTTTGGGGCAGGGTAACCATCTTTAGATGGCTTATGTTGAGTACTGCAGGCGCTTTTGGGTATGAAGGGCCCTTCAAGTCAGACTACAGGCTGGGGTTTGGGTTGGGGTTTGGGGGTCAGGGTTTAGGATTTATAGATATTTTGACATGTGGAGGGATATAAAGGTATGTAGAGTTTAGGAGTTTCAGAATGGATACTCAAATGGAAAAGAAAATCGTAACTGGTTTCTACATGGTAGTTTCCATGAATAGGGGGACCCCAATACAGATCCAGCATACTCTACTCCTTATCAGGGCTGCCAATAAAGGATCTGGTCCACACCTGCATGGACCGAGCTAGGGGACTTGCTGGGATGCTTTTGCAATATCAAATCGATGGATGCGCAGGCATTGCTGTTCCAAGTGGAGAGGTAGCCCCTGACCCCAAAAGGCTGTTGCCCAAAGAGCCCGCCTAAAAATTCCCGCCAGGGGCTGCGCTACTTTGAGCGCCAGGGAGGTGGCACGGCTAGAAACGGAAGAGGTCACTGACAGGTACTCAGATTCCTTTGCTCAAATTGCCCATGTATATATTGCAGAAGAATTTGAGGGGGATGACTCAAAAGTAACAAGGTCTTCCTCTTTCTTTTGCAACTGGTAACAACGGCCAGTATAGGTATCGAACTCACAGAAATCCAAGGCAGACATACCTCTTCGAACTTGAGGAAGTCAAAGTTAAGGGTTCATGGCTTCCCCCCTCCCCCTTCCGTCCCCCTCTCCTCTTAGAACATGACTTTTCTAGCCTCCCTCTCTCCCTCTCTCTCTCGCAGGCTCGGATCCACCACATTAATCGAAACTCTCGCATGGTTTGCTACCCCTCAGAAAGGGCTCAGTGCTGATCATAATTTCCAGGATTGTTGGACCACTGCAGTCATCCGAAAGCCCCGGTAGGTACTGGCACTGCAAGTAAGGGCTTAATGATCAGCTACCAACGAACGCGAGCTATAGGAACCTTTCTATGTTGCATGGACTGATAGAGGAAGGATGGCCAGGAACATCCCAGGTCTTTCCAATGCAAAACCCGAAATCCTGAACTCTCCCCTCGGAACTCCCAACAAGCCTAACCTTAACTAAAGATTTCGGCATCCAGATTCTGTGTGGGAAATGCAGCTACGCCCAGTTGAGACCCCTTTCCCCTGAGCTTCCAACTATCCTCCCAGCGTCGGGGATACCACCAATCGGCCTACAGCACGAGCTGAAAATTGGAACTGGCTTTCAGGGCGAACTACAATTTTTTAATCGTGTGCGAGGAAAATCTTTCTTATTGTTCACGCTTAGGCCTCCCCAAAGGGCTTGCCGTTTGCATAACCATTACATGCCAGGCGCCAGGCCTTCAGTTACGGTTCAGGGCCTAGGTTGGGTAAGGGAGTAGGGCCAAGGATGGTTGCGAGCGGCTGACTGTTTGGACTGCCAGGGTCTTGTGGTGCTGGGGACGGGCGTTCTCACCTTGGTCAGGCGTTTCTGCATCATGGCACCCTCACCTGCGTGCGCCACCGCAACCTGCACCTTCTTGGGGCCTAAACCCTAAATCCTAAACCCCTAAACCCTAAACCCCCCACACCCCTGCCTAAACCCTAAACCCCTACACCCCTAAACCCTTAAACCCCTAAACCCCTAAACTCTAAACCCTAAATCCTAAACCCCTAAACCCCGAAATCCCTAAACCCTAAACCCTAAACCCTGAGCTGTCGAGGCTTGGCAGTGAAAAAGTAGGGTTGCATGTAGCTCCCATGGTTTGAGGTCGGGGGACTTGCAATTGCTGGGTTCTCTGAATGAATTGCGATTATGGAATATAAAATGCGTTCCCATTGGGATGATATTAGGGCTATATTGGGGGTATAATGGAAAAGAAAATGGAAACTACTATAATGGGTTTTATCACAAACATAGATACTCAAGAGGCAAAGCCTAGAGTTCACACCAGACTTTCAGGCGGCAGTTGCCCTAAACCCAAAACCCTAAAAACCCTAAACCCGAAGCCCTACACCCTAAAACCCTAAACTCTAAAACCCTAAGCCCTAAACACTAAAATGAAATGGCAACGACAGAATATGAACTTCCTCTGTGGCAAGCTTGTAAACCTCAAAGCAGGCTAGGTGATTCCCAGTCACGGTTAAGGGTTTAAGGTTTGGGGTTTAGGGTTAAGGGTTGATTCCAAGTTTCGGCCAGGAAGGGAAGAACCTGGAAGTTTCATCATGGAGCACGACATGCTGAGAATGCCCGAGCTGTCTGAGCAGTCTGCGGGCCAAGGCTATTCGGGGTATCTACCAGCTCCTTTTTGTGGGTACCAATGATAAGGGTTAGAGTACTTGCTACAGGGAAACCTCTTTCTAAACCTCCGGTTTCTTTCAACACCAAACTCCAACACCGAATATCCTCTCACGATAAACCTATAACATTTCAGGTTGAAAGCCTACCTCCAGGCCTTCCAATCCCAAAGCATCTACCACTACCCGTAGAGCTCTCCCGCCATAAGCCCGCTCGTCTTCTAAGTGTTACAAGTTCTACAACTACTGTTGATGGATGAAATCTTGCACCACCTAGGGGTTCTAAACTAATGTAATTCCTAGGACTCTAGAGACTTAAGGTGGTGCAAGATTTCATCCATCAACAGTATGATAAGTTTCAGAATCTTGGGTACGAATCACAACTATGATAAGAATCATGGTAATGTTACCAAGCTTGAGACCTCCGAAGCTGGCCTGCTAGTAAGAGTATAACAGTAATAATAGTAATAGTAAGAATAGAAATACTGGTATTATTGAGTTGTACTAATAATAAGAAAAATAGGAATAGTATTAGTAATAGCAATAATAATAACAGTTATAACAATAGTAATAGTGACAAAAATAGATTTCTTAATTGTAGCAATAGTACTAGTAATGATAATAGATGGCCTGGTGGTAGTAGCCCGAAGACCCGTCCGCAGGAGTGGACCAAGTGGTGGGTCTCTGAACTTCATCCTCAGGATCCTGACAAAGTTACGGGTTTGGTTTAGGATTTAGGGATTGGGGCTTTGGGGATTAGGGTTTAGGGGATTAGGGTTTAGAGGTTTAGGGTGTATAGGGATTAGGGGTTGAGGGTTTAGGGGTTTAGGAGCTTAGGGTTTTTCTGCTACTTGAAGAGCACACTGCATCGCGAGGGGCGTTTAGGATGGCGCCGGCACCCTAAATTGGTGCTTGGATTGGCTTGGTGTTTAAGGTTTAGAACCGTAAGCCCAATTACCCGAGAATCCTCTGTTCAAATAACATCTTGGCTTTTGAGGTAAATTGCAAAATAGCGGCTCCAAATCGCCAAGCCAAGCAACCCAGACCGGCCCTTGATGCTATACGGCTTAGGTTCCAGGAACTTATCATTTGCATGTCGCAAGGCGGAAACATATCCAGGAGCAAACGAGAATGGCAAGGAAAGCATTCCCTACACGAAGAATGGAGGATTTGATGCGACGTTGGCCATTGGTTCCCCTTCTTCACAGAGTACCACGAAAACTTGTGGTAACCTGTGCCCTCAACCCTAAACCCTAAACCCTAAACCCTAAAGAGTGTCAAGGTTGAGGGCTGCATCCCTTGGACTAGCCGCTGAGCGTTGCCTAAGCCCAACCCTACACCCCATACCCAAGCCTGACAAACCTATACACTAAAGCTTCAGTACTGCCCCCACCCAGTAACAGTCTATATTAGCGGCCCTGTTAAGGGCCATATATAGCCATATTATAAGTATTATCCAACTGTTACTGAGTGGGGGCAGTACTGAAACTAAAGTCATTAAAACCCTCAACCATCACCCTAAACACTGTTCGGACTAAACCCGAAGCCCCTAAAACCCTATAGTCCCCCCTAAGTAGATAGAATATGGCTTTGGGTATATTATAATCATATATCCCATGTTCTATCTACTTAAGGGAGACTATAAACCCTAAACCCTAAACCCCTAAACCCTAAACCCCTAAACCCCCAAACCCTAAACCCCTAAACCCTGAACCCTGTGCTTGCGATCCTGGTGCTCAACCACTTCGGGCTCCCTCCAGCTAACCTTTCTGGCTTAGGGTTTAGGGTTTAGGGTTTAGGGTTTAGGCTTTGGATGCATCTAAGGTTGGAAGTATGGGACCAAGTATATAAGGGCCCCTACCAGAACTCTGAGTTCAGAGCTCAGGATTTAGAGGTCAGGGCTGGTAGTATAATTTTTTGCCACAGTACATTTTTCGATTTGTGCTAGCACTCCAAGGCCTGAGGACTTAGCGCGGAGAAATTTGGGATTTGCATTTTATATTCTGGGAACAAAGGTCAAAGCATGGGACTCCGTCTAGAAATCCTAAAGCAACCGGCCCTTACGTATGATCATCAGGGTGACCCAAACGAGTGAATCTGTTGAGACCTGTTCGAACTTCTTGTTGTGGTGTGCCAATCAAAACAAACATCCTACCCTGACACAGAAAGCTTGATACTGCAGCAGCCAACAGTAACACCCATGGATTGTCAAAGTCCCTGCTGCACCCTGATATGAGGGCAGAAAAAGGATTTAAAGGCTGTAAGGCCTTCAGCCTCTATGGCTTAGCCTAGCTTCAGGAGACGAATGGATAAAGCAAATCTTGCAGCCAACACATCCCCAAGGTATCCGAAGTCATGCAAGATTCCCTCCATGAACATTCTGCAGTGAAGGTGACCCGATTCTCTGGAAGCTCAAGCAAGCACTCAGCTCGAAGCTCAGCAAGCTCCAGGCAAAATCAGATGAGGGCTGAGATATCTTGCACGTAAACGCCCCTATGTCCTGGGCATACTTGAAACCCCAAGGATGCAAAAGCGGGCTTGAACCTTGAAACTTGAAACCAGCCCATACACTCCTGAACTCTAACCTTCGGACTGAGGTTGCCTGGGCCCCGTGCATGCCGTACATCCCATGGGCTGGTAGCAGCCACTGGACCTAGGAAGCTGAAATGCGTCAGGAAAGGCTTCGCACCCTCCCCTGCTTCTACCCCTACTCCTGCTGCGGCGCGGTACTAGTAGGTAGGAATTGTGGTCCTACAAGTCTTGAGAAGAATAGTAGTAACAGCAAATCAGAAGAAGTAGTAGTAGTGGTGGTGGAGGAGGTGGTGGTGGTGATGGCGGTGGTGGTGGGGGTGGCGGCAGCAGCGGCTGCGGCAGCGGCAGTGGCAGCGGCGGCGGCGGCGGTTGCGGTGGCGGCGGCGGCGGTGGTGGTGGTGGTCGTGGTAGGAGTAGTAGGAGTAGTAGTAGATGAAATCTTGCACCACCTTAAGTCTCTAGAGTCCTAGGAATTACAGTAGTTTAGAACCCCTAGGTGGTGCAAGATTTCATCCATCAACAGTAGTAATAGTGATAGAAATAGTAATAGTAATTGTAATAGTAATAGTAGTAGTAGCAGCAGCAGCGACAGCACAAGAAGGAGCCGTTTTCAGTTCACCACTACTGCCACACCTGATGGTACTGCTACTACTACTGCGGCTCTAGTAACAGTTGGTGGGCTCCTTCTCCTCCTGCTCCTCCTGTTCCTGCAGTTGCTGGAAGCACTTCTAGTCTGCACGTGGTACCTACTTCTACTAAGCTTAAGACCTCCACATCTTGGAATCCGGGATTCTATTCTCAAACCCCATCCAGCTTTGACATACAAGAACTACTGTAAGCACCCTTCTGCTTTGCTTGTCGCGTAGGGCCCTCGCGGCCGGCAGACCCTCGCAAGCACGATAAGGACCGTTGACTCGGCCTCTCTTCATAGCTATGTGAGCCATAGTCTCAACTCCCAGTAGCCTCCTTAAAGGTTTAGGATTTAGGGTTTAGGCTTTAGGGATGTCCAAACTGCTAGGTTCCCCCCCCCTTAACCAACCCTGAAAGTAGACACTTTACGAATTATGAAAAGAGACGTTTCTACAGGGCGAGGATCCTGTAATGCCCATGCGGATTCAAAGGTGGGTTGTTGGATGGTATGGCAACTCTATAGTAAAAAGCTCCAGGACTAGTCCTCTAAGACAAAAAGAATTTGTGCCGTGGGTATATATCTCGTGGTTCCCGAATCCTTCACGTGCACAGTCCTGTCAGGCGAAGGTACCGCTGGTGTGCGTAGTTTCCAAAACTGTTGGGAATCTAGTCCCCCTTAAGTAGATAGAATATGGCTTTGGGTATATTATAAAAAGATCCCCAGATAGCCCATATTCTAGCTTCATTAAGGGGGACTATAAAACAATGAATGCTCATACCTACGTCGGTTCTCAAAGCTGCCTTCACACACGGTCCCCATGACCAACTTGAAAGCATCTATCAATTTTTCACGAATCCAAACCCGAAAGGCAGCACATCATCATCATCATCATCATCAGCAGCAGCAGCATCATCATGGACTTCCTTATCAAAGCAATGTAACTCAACTTAACCCTAAGCCCCCTGGTGAAATAAGGCGAGTCGGGGCATGTTGTGTTTAAAGGATACTGGCCCACAAAAAGTTGGGAGCTCCAAGGACATTTGTTATGCAATTTATTTGGCGTCCTTTCACCTGCACTGTCAGTAGACGTCTTGCATCAAGAAACCTCGAACCTCGACAGCCTCGACCCTAAACACTTACTTTCGTATACATCCCCTTCACAGTTACCAAACCTGAAACATGAAAAGCTTCTGCCTCAAAGAAAAGCCCCTAGTATAGACCTTGATCCCTGCAAACCCCTATAATCCATGTAAAGCAAGTTCCTCCTTTCATCTTCCGTTGTCTTTTCGATTTGAATTCTCCATCATCGTGGCTTGTTGTGGGTAACGTCCGAAAGTAGCTTCCATTCAATTTCTCATGTTCTTTCCATTTGATTCTCCATTCAAGGAGCCAGTAAGCCCTAACCTTTAACCCTAACCCCTAACGCTAAACCCTAACCCTAAACC
>CAJNIZ010047572.1:0-13288 GCA_905231905.1 Symbiodinium pilosum | reverse complement strand
AGGGTTTAGGCCACAGCTCAAATGGGTTTCCCCAACATCAGGTTTCTACATAAGGTTTCCTCCCTATATCAGCCCGGTATACGTAGTCCATGGTCTCCTTCCCGCCTGCTTTGGCCCATGAAGAGGCCCTTGTCTGGCCCTATGGGGACATGGACTACAAGCTGTCGGAGGGCCACGCCTGGGATGCCCGGAGGTTACTGGCCACGGGGTAGCACCACTTGCTTTACTAGTGGTAGGTGGGGAACGGAGGAATAAGGACATACGAACACTTGTAGGGGATTTGATAGGGACTGTTATTGGGACTCCTTTTGTTTTCCTCTGATCCTCATGGTCTGTTCCTGCGATGGGCAAAGGCAGCTGGCCCTGGCCGGAGACTGGTGCTACAATGGCCGTGTGGAGGGGGCCTGGCTTAGCGGCCATCATGCTGCTGCCAAGGTTCTAGAAGCCCTCCAAGGATAATGTGAAATCCTGAACTGAAGGTTGAGGTCCAATTATTGGGAACTTGTTTGGGAACTGAACTTCCCGGAAAGACACTGTTTACTCGATTGTATCACACTAGGGGCTGAAGATCGAGGCTTCAACTTCAGCTTTGTACAGTTGCTGCCACAGCTTAAAGCTAGGTGAGTGTGGGTCCACCAGTGGCCCATCTGTAGGGTTGCATGGACAAAGTTCTATGCAGATTGATTACGCGGTGATTACCCAGAATACACCATGGTGCATCAGGGCCGATAGCTACCCTATAAGAATATTAGATGAGCATTATAATATTCTTGTGAGTTCAAGTTTTGAGGCCCATACTGTACGCAGCCCCATGGCTTGGGTCTTCAGGACTTGATTCCAACCAAGAGTAGACTGAGTAGAAGCTTCACAATACAGTACCAAGCAGGCCAGTAGAAAGCATGCTATGTAGCTTGGTGAAGTTCTGAAGACTGGCTTCAATCTCCAGGTGGGGGTTTCCCAAAATTAGGGGTGCCGTTTTGGAGGTCCCTATAATAAGGACTAGAGTATTTTGGGGTCTATAATATTGGGGTCCCCTTATTTTGGGAACTACCAGGTATACGACCTGAGCATCACCGAGAATACTGTCCTCTACTCGGAGGCCGCCTTGTCCAAGCCGCGCAGGGCGCTGATTTAGCAAACCTTAGCCTTGCTTAGGGACTTTTTATGTTTAAGTATAGTATAACCTCTAGGAATTATCTGAAATAATTTCCTTATTAGTTGTCGAAGGAGACTACAGCTTGAACAGGTAGATCACCCTGTCCTTGGCTGGGCTTCACCTTTGCACTTTGACTTGCGTTGCAAAGACGCCGAGTCTTTCAGGCCTTTGCCTTCGTGGCCTTCTGCCACTTGCATCAGGCGCATCTTGCAGCTCTTAGATACTAATGCTCTTGCTGTGGGAAGGGCAACATATGTTGAGATCATAGAAGGACCAAAAAGGCTGCTACATAGGGACATAGATACGGGTCCTTGTAGCTGGCTGCTAGGTTGCGCGTAAAGGTGCAAAGGAGAGTTGCCGCGCACAAGCCCGGGTGGGTTGCTCGCAGCAAGCATAGGCACAGCCTTCACCAAATTGCTACTGTCATGGACCCATATTGTCAGATGCGTTGTAGGGTTGGAGTATCTAGCCAGATTTCAGCAGCGCCGTACATTACAGTGCTGTGATGACCGAACCATTTCGGCTGCTGCGCTTTGCGGGCTTGCGTGTCGAGGTCGACTTCATTGCGGAGTCGGGTGTTTACAAAGGCGTTCGGACCTCAAGATCGCAGCTGCCTAGCTGCTTGTCTATTCACTTTCTAATTCTTGTGTGGGGAGTGTGCATGAATTTCCGTCACTCTGACATCGTGGGATTTCATGGAGCTTTTGATTGTGCGGCAGGTGTCGTCTGAGATTTGGAGCCTTTTTGCCAAAGCTCAGCCCTCAACCCGGTCTCTTCGGCTTGCTTGCGAGGAGGTGGCCATGTCCAAGAATTTCAGGGAGTTCAACAACTGCTCACGAGAGAATTAGCTTGTGCTATCAGTGGTCCTCTTGTTAGGACTTTCAGCCTCATGCTTTCTACTTCCAATCGGATTCTAACAGCATTTTCGTCATTGCTGCAGCACCAAGCTGAGGAGGTGGTGGCTGTTGACATCTTCGTCACGCCAGAGGCCTGCGAACAGACTGCTCTCTGCTGGTCATTTCACAAGGGCTTCCGGTCCCATCAAAATTAGGAGGCCGTTTTTAGGGCGCAGATGATGGGAGTGGAGGACTGCCCTTAGCCCCGACCCGAAAAAGCAGGTACTCCAGAAGGAGGCAATTGGGGACCATAATGTTGAGAACCTGCCTCTTCTGCACCGCATTCTGGCTTGCATAAAGATTATAGCTGAAGGCTGTGCTGCAGAGACAATCTGCCAGCCACCACCGGACCAATGGACGGTAACAGTCGAAGACTGCTCCTTACATTTAGGGTTCTGGAGCGGCTGCAGAGAGAACAGGCTGAAGAGCGGCTTCAGCGCCGAAGCAACGTGGAGATACATACAGGCTGACTGTTCCCTTCATGTCCCTGGGTATGTCCAGAAGACAGGAAGATGCTGAAGAAACGGGTCCCAAGAAGCTTTTACGGGGTCCTGATCAAAAGGATTGTATGTCTTTGCGGGATATAGGGGGAACCCCAAGTTGAGAATCGCGCAACAGCTGCTTCTCTGGTCTGTCACAAGCCATGAGCCTCAAGCAATTTTCCGTCTGTGAACATCCTAATTAAATTAGGCACCCTGCGATGGGTGCCGTCTTTTCCTGTGAAGCGTGTTGTGGGCGAGGAAAACCTGTTGACAACTCTTTGTGCAATGAGGACGTTGTGGGCGACAATGCAGAGCCTTTAAGGGAACAAAGGAAGATCGATGCAAACCAACTGCAGCTCTTGCCAAAGTTCACCAGAGTTGCCATTGTCCTGGGCCACTCCGGCTTTGACTCAGGCGAACGCTAGCGGTGATTTCGCACGCTGGCAACCCTGGACCGTCACAACTTCGCTTCACTTCATTCTGTTGCTGCTGAAACCTGCCGATGTGCCAGGATGGCAAGCTTCAGACGATGCTCGCTCCACCTGCAGCATTTTCACGACGGCTTTATGAACACAAGCTGCCGCCTCTCTTCGATGGATGGAAGGTTTCCCTTAGCTTCTCTTCCAGCGTGATTTTGGGGCGTGAGGCACATGGCCTCCGCCCGCCATGCTATGCCTTTTGAGGGAATCCATCGTGGAACAGCCTCTCAAGTCCAAGCCCGGCCCAGCCAATGCGCGAGCACTGTAAATGATTGCGAGACTTCTGCAGGCTGTTAAGCGGCAAAAAGCTAAGCACTCTGCAAATGCTCGATTTGAAAGCTCATTTCTGTCAAAGTATGAACGGAAGAGCCACCCCAAGTCACCGCTGGTGTAACACGTCCTAGCCTAAGCATGAAGCGCACGGCCCAAGGCGGCCTAAGCAAACAAACAATAACATGCACGGTGACTTCAAGACTGAATCTCAGATCGCATCATATCTAAGTCCAGGGGCTAGAGAGGACCCATGGGCACTCCCCCGAAATGGGCTCCAATTTGCTTCGAAGCGTGTTCTGGTTCTGCTAGCTTGGCGTGTTTTGCACTGCTTGGTCCCCTGGATGTTGAATCGTCCTTGCCAGGGAATACATTGGGGGTTCCCAAACTTTGGGGTACCTTTTGGGGGCCCCTATAATGAGGACTAGTATTAGGGGGTCTATACTGGGGTCCCCCTATTCAAGGAAAGTACCACATGATATGAGGGGTGTTTCATATCAGCCTGCATAGCAGGATCAGCAGGAGATCATCCGATACTTCCTAAAACCTGGTCAGAGAACTGCTTGGGTTGGGACAAGAAGGCGTGGGTCCTCCTGTAACTAACTTCTCGCGATCGAACAGGAGATGGCCGGCAGTTGCTGCCGTAGCCTAAGGCGCTAGCTACTGCCATCTGATCTTTGCGGGGCAGGTGGCCTACATGTCTTTATCAGGGGGAAAACCAATCAGTCGCTGGAGCAGCGAATACTTTAAATAACTGATAGTGGCGGTGCCTGTCCTGTCCATGGATGCCGCACGCTTTTGGCTTCAGAGTTTTTTGACGATTTAGGGTTGGAGTTAGGATTCTTGGGGTTTCCCAGGAAGCTTCCCACAGCCTTGGAGACCTTTAGGAGACTCCCGGTACAAGGCCTTGCTTCAAAAGAGTGTCTTCTCTCGATTACACTCGACAAGTTTAGGATCCTCCGCTCCAGCAATGAGCTATCAGTTCCTGTAAATATCAAGCCGGTAAAGGCCCGAAGCTCACGTTAGCCAAATCCAGGATCACACATCAACAAATGCAGCCTTGCCATCTGAGCTATGAATAAGACAAGGCCGGGTAGCTTTGGAAAGTGACAAGCGGCTCAGCGGAATCGCAGGGTATACAGCAGAATGTATGCTATCATGAGGGCCGGGTATGTTTTCAAGTCTACCACTGCCAGCACCAAAAACAAGACGGTTACCAGGACTACTATCATTGCTTCTACTAGTAGCCCCATAGAGGGAGGGTTGTCACCGGTATCAACTAGTTTCTTTCTAGATGCCGTAACAATTGGGTCCATACTAAAAACCGGGACCAGACGCTTGACAACCCCCACATTGGATCGATGGGCAGTCGAAATACCTGTTAATTAATGTTTTGGTGTGACATGGAGTGACATTCCCTGTTGTTGTTTATGTGCACTGCCAACTATTTGGAAAATCCTGGAAACAATTGCAACAAGACCTGTAAACGCTAAGAACATTCCGAACATGGTCATGAAGCCAGCTGCAATCTAGGCCAAAGCTACTAGAGCGCCCTGGTAGAAGAGCCGCGGCGGGGTCCGCAGCATGTACCAGCCGGGGGTCATATAGGGATAATGGAAAATAAAATGGAAAATACTATAGAATTATAGGGTATATATAGGGGTTATATAGGTATAAGGGGAGTATTGGGAAGAAGTCTAGTTTTGAGTTGAGTGTGGCATCTAAGCTTGCCTGCATTTCTGCTGTTGTTCACGGTAATTCCGGTGTGTAGAGTTTAGGTGAATATAGAATCAGAACGGTTGCACCAGAAGCTCGAATGCACTTCGAAAACTTGCACTCCTCGTGGGAAACTGTCTTTGCCTTGCGGCTCTTGCCTCCTTTGCAGAAAGTGCGTCGGCGGCTGCTACGAGGGCACAGCTATACAGCTAGTTTTAGGGCATCTAAGGGCCGCCTACTTGACATTGGGGCGCACTCGAGCCGCCACAACAAAAGCAGCATGAACGGCAAGCGGCTGCAGGTCTTCATTGATGGGCCCAAAGGCGAGCTCGCGATCCACTTGGCCCTTAGCTTGGTGAAGCTGCCACAGGCCGGCTGCGGCAAGCGCAGTGGCGATCAGGGGTGCAGGATGGCGATTTCGGATGATGGGCCAAACTACCAGTAAGATCAGTAAGCGCAAGCTGCAGTGAACCGCTTTTCTTGCGATGGCTGACTCTAGTGGAAGCTAGGTTCCCTGGCATTTGCGCAGGTCGCCTTTGTCGCTATGCACGACATGGAGCCGTACAAAAGTGCATCCACCACGTCTTGAGTGGAAGTACAGAGGACAGGGGCCAAAGCATTTCTTAGCAATATCTAGCAAACCAGAATCAGAATCACGTGTTAAATGACATCAACATCAAATGGACACTGGGGGCGCATGAGGGTTTATAGGGATGCCTTCTTTGAGGCCCCTGGTGCTTGAAAAGCTCTTGCGAGGGCGTACAATGTGAAGTTATCACCTTGTTACATGGCGGTTGCCGTCAGCGCCTGCGAGCAGGCTTCAATCAGGGTCGTTATGATTCGGATGACGCTGCCATGTTCGGCCATGCCGCATGGCCGTGCGGTGGCCTGCGAGCCATCACAAGCCCGCACCTTAGAAGCCAGAAGCCCAGGCCACGCTACCGCAAGAACTGTGGCACCAGAACATCGTGGCCGTCTTGGGCTTCAACATCCCGACAACCCCAAGCGTACTGGGATGTACTTGTGCTGTAGCGGCTTGGCCAAGCCCTTGCTTGAGGAGGCCTTTGCGTGTCGCTGGGTCCTGTGGCATGTCAACGTGCTGAGGGTTGCATGCTGCATCAGTGCGGCGGCCTTGCAACATCTGCGCAGCCAAGCAGTCGTTCATTTGGACATGAAGCTTGGCAACCTGTGCTGCAGGTCAGGCAAGATTCATCACATCCAGGCAAGACCTTAAGGCGGCGGAGAGCTTTTGTGCTCATCCTGCACATCTAGTACATGGCCATGCTGGTGCCCACAAGCCTTGGGGGCCAGCTGCACATAGACGCAAGGGTTTCCGTTCGGGGCAAACCTTCATTGCTGTAGCCTTCTTGGGCGGGGAGTGGTAACCTCTGGGCCCTTCCTGAGCAAACAGATGGAGCGACCTGACACGGCATCAGCAGCGGGCGTGCTGTCGCGTGCAAATGAGCATCTTGAGGATGTGACTGGTTGCAAACATTGCGCCTGATGTCCACCTACTTTGACGATCTTACGTCCTATGTCACAAGTGCAAATTTACTGCAAAGGCTCTCTGAGCCGGAGTCCCAGAGCATGTCCCTCCAGCCCCTTGCTGCCGTTCTCCGCAGGTCTTCTTTAATGGAGCCGTGCAAGAGCCGTGCAACACCGCGCCTGCCACATTCTGAGTGGAAGTTGAGCGGGCCATGCTTGGTCTTCTGGCTGCCTTCTGATTGGCTGCTCCTTGTTAGGCTGACAACAAGTGCATCAGGCAGAAACCACATCTTCCTTAAGCGGGTTCTACGCATGTTCTGGAAACAGCTAATCCATAGCGCCGCAGTTTCTTTTCTGTTCGGTTCTTCAATAAATCTCCCTCTACAGTCTACAGCCCTACATGCGTGGAAGAACTAGCTGGTGGTTCTCAAGCTTTAATGCCTTCTATGTGGCGTGGGAAGGCATGCCTTCTTCGCCATTCCTGGTGGTTAAGAAGCTGTATGACAGGGCGTCTGCGTGAACTGGGCGCCTTTTTCTTCTCCGACGAAGAGTGGTTTCAGGCCTGGCCGCGCCTTTCTAGGCAGAGCTTCCGTCTGTTGAGCCCAAACAATCAACAAAAGTCACATCCAATTGTCATGCTGATACAGTATTATGTCTGGGCGTAAACTCTAGAAGTGTAGATCTTTCCGTTGCATGGTTCAGGGCTCGGGCAGTGGCTTCAGGCCGTTCCAGGCTGTGGCTCAAAGACTCTAAGAAGCTAAGTTCGGATGTGCGCTCGCGAAGTTTAGCTCTTCCACAGAACCCGATCTGATGTCGAAAGCTTGGAGGAAGCCTATGGTCATCTCGACGAGCCCTTCCGAAGGCGTCCGGACCTCATGGCGGGAGGCTGGGGCCCAAGTGCCATGCACGCCGCAGTGGAGCGTGTTGCCGGCAAGATTCGAGCCAGAGATGTCCTTGCCATCGCTAATCTCACAAACGTTAAGTGCACTTTGAACAGTTCTCACGCCACGTCCAAGTGATGTTGTCAGTATGCCGGGCTAGTATTTGCATGCTTCTGCCTGCGCTTGTACCTAACCTTCTTCCCATGCTTCGCAAAGCCAAGGTACGATGGCTTTCTTGGTAGCAGGGACAGGACTTGAACACGAGTCTTTCCGGAGGCGGGATCGGTGTCTTCTGGGGACATGCAGGCTCGATATGATGCTCAAGATTTTCTTCGCACATTGAGTGGCTTGCTTACTTGTGCCAAATGCAGGTTTGATGCTGGGCGATCCGCGGGCAGCAACGCAGGCAGATAGCGGCCGGCGGAAAAGAGATGCATCCAGCCTTGCGCCCTCTAGACGTTTAGTCAAGATGACCATCAAGGAGAGACTACCGCATGTTCATGTTTTGTTTATGAGTTTAGCCATGATTTCGTCCTCATTTAGGGATGGAGCTGCGACGGTTGCTGTTGTTTTTCGCTGGGGCCTGGGCATCGGCAGATCTGAAGCATGGGCGCTCAGGAGTTGGTGCTGTTGTGTGTCTGTGTTTTGTCAGTGTCCGCTGGGCGTTGGGAGCGTGTGAGACATTCCGACGCCAGCTTCTTCAGCCGCCCAAAGGTGAAGCTCCTGAAGTCTTACATGAATGCAGCTACATGAGCTAAAATTTAAACTCCTTCAAGGGCGTTATAAAGGGGATTATATAGGGGACTGTTATAGGGGTCATGTAGGGGGATACTAGGAGTTTAGACTATAGTTCACGTGATGGGGCATCTAGTGCTTTTGCGAGACTGGGTGGCCGGCGTTGGATTGGGGTGGCAATGCACGCGCACCTGAGCTCCAAAACATGCTCAGTGGTATTCTGTGGTAGCTTTCTCATATATTCACCGAGTGGCGAGTCAGCAGATCCAGCCACGACTTGCCTTCTGCTGTTGCTTTTTGGCATCTTTTACAACAGCATGTAATAAAGAGCAGTATGTCCTTGAGGGCCGTATCCAATAAACTGCAGCTACGTGAGTTTGTGATGGGGGGTGGGCTATACCGCCGCCAGCTTGGCCGAAAGGTAGGTCTGAACATAGATCTTCAAAGCCCAGGAGGTGGAACCTTTGAACCTTGACTTCTTGCCTTCGGAAGAACACACACTCAGGCCAAGTCTGTACTTGACAGTGGTGTTTGCTTTGGAGGTCAGTCATGAAGAGCAGCCATGGGAGGAACCCCCTTTACAATGCCTGCAAATGGCCCGGCTCCGCCCGACGGCCTACTCCCAGAGTGGTTTCTCTCTGTGGTAAGCCCGTCTACCTCGGTCAATCTTCCGTCTGCAACGCCTTCCCGTTTCCAATCCCTGTGGCTCCCGTCCGTTCAGTGTCCCTCGTGGTCTTGTTGGCGCAAGGCGTGTTCTCCTTCTCGTCGATTTCCCTCATTATTCAGGCTGGCGCAAGCTCTGTCTGATTGGGCCTCCTCGTGCTGGCACGTCCATTACCAGGCCATTGCTTTACCACAGCACCAAAACCGTGAGCAACGGTGTCTGCCTGCTCTGTGGCCTTACCGGTGCGCTCGGCAGAAGCAAGCCAGGATGCGGCCGAGCCGCATCAGGGTTCCTCCGCTCGGCAGCAGTGCCGGCAGCGGCAGCGGCAGCAGCAGCAAAGTGGTGGCCAAGCACCAAAGAGAAACTATATTATGCGCCAGCTAGGTTCACAGCACACCCGAACGCACCCCGCCATTTCAGCAGTCCCCCCTGCAACGTGCGCTTGCCATCGCCGGGCAATCAGGCCTGCAGCATCATGAGACCTCAGCCTTTGAGGGGGGTCCGAAGTGTACACACATCGGGGTTATTGATGAAACAAGGAATCAAGGGCCTGAGCTAGCCAGGATATTCCATGAGTGTGTGCGCTACACACCTTTTCTTGCGCTTAGGAATAGGCCTATCTAGGCCGGCCCTGAGCCCACTTGTGTAGGCAGTCCTCGGGTTCGCAGTAATTCGAGTTTGGCCTCCAGGGCCTTGGGATTACTCATGTTTCTGCGAACATCCGTGTGCGCGCTTCCAGGCTGCACGTACAGCAGCATGTCCGGATTTTGATACCGCACGTTTGGTTTTGGAACGAAGCGCGAATCAGGAAAAAGAGGCACGAAGCAGGAAAAAACGCTAGTCAGGTAAAAGAAAAGGCACGAGTCAGGAAAAAGGCCGCGAGTCAAGGAAAGCAAAAGGCACGTGTCAGAGTCAGAAAAAAGGCCACGAGTCAGGAACGAAACAACAAAAGGCATGAGTCAGGAAAAGGGCCGCGAGTCAGGAAAAACAAAAGGCACGACTAAGGAAATTTAATGGCACGAGACAGGAAAAACCTACTAGCCAAAAGAAAGGCAGGTTCGGACATGTGTTGAAACCACCCCATTTTCCACCTTGTGAGAAGTAAAGAGAAATGACAGCTGAGAAAGGGAAGCTAGGTACAAACGTACGTTAAAAACCACCTCCTGTTCACCGTACGTGAAGCAGAACGAGGCAAAGCCGGACACAGACATGTGACGTATGTTAGAACCACCCCGTTTTTACCCAGCGACAAGTAGGAAGACATGACAGAGGGAAAGCCAGGTATACACATATGTTAAAACCACTCCGTTTTACCTTGCGATAAGTAGGAAAACATGACAGAGGGAAAGCCAGGTACAGACATATATTAAAACCGCCGCTTTTACCTTGCGAACGGTAGGCAGACATGACAGAGGGAAACGCTTGTACAGAACTATGTTAAGACCACCCCATTTGTTCCTTGCGGATTCCTTGCGATACGTAAGAAAACATGACAAGGAAAAAATCAGGTACAAACATATGTTAAAACTACCTCGTTTTTACCTTGCCAGAAGGAAAGCCAGGCAGACATCTGTTAAAACGACCTCGTTTTGCACGGCGGTGTCGCGTTCTGTCACGCACGATTCGGGCTGACGATGGTGGCATCAACTTCAACTTGCCGCCATGCGGCCCAGGTGCGGGGGACAGTGAAGACTCGCGCCGCATGGGGCCCGGCTTGCAACAGCAGCAGCGCTCGGGACGCAGTGGAAAGTTCAGGAAAGTGTGTCTCAAACGCGCGCTCATCACAAGCACGAGCTGCCCGGCGCTGCCAGCCGCGCAGGAAATTCCCAGGCTCATCTTTACGGTCGTTGGGGTCGGCATGGTCCTTTCAAGCTTCCCCCCAGGCGGGCGCTTCAAAGCCTTGTGTGCGGAGGTAGGCGACGGCTTGTACCGCTGCCATCAAAGACGGCACTTGCCAAGCGCTGGGGAGTCTCGCCGCGATACCTGGGGCGCGCGTGCGGATGGCCGGCAATGCGTCCATCCAAGAAACCCAATAGGCTGCGTGCCGATCAGCCATGGCTTAATGCAGACCCACGCCGCCGAAGTGAAGCGAGAGGCGAGCGGCTTGTGCCTGCATGGAAGGCAGTGGGGCATCCGCACTGCCGAGAAGCGTCGCCAGGCAAAGGCCAGGGCCTTGTGCGCTCGTGTACTCAGCGGTGCTGGCTGGCGGCAGGGCACGAAGCAGAGAATTAGCGCGTGGGCAGGCGGCCTGCAGGTACGCTGTGGGAGGCACGTTTTTTTTGCGGCAAGGCCCGTACAGGACAGCCAGACGCAACGCTTCGAGCGTAGCGGCAATCCCCGGTGCCAAAGCGGCGGCGACGAGCACCTCTTCCTTGAAGCTCACCTCAGCTCTTTGGCTGATGGCGCGTCCAACGGCGGCACGGAGAAACAGCTTGCTGACGGGAAAGGCGGTCTTGAATGAGCTGAAAAAAAAAACCGGAAAGCGCCCTGAAGAGGCTCAAGCTCGGCCGCCGCAGCGTGCCGGCCCCTGCCACCGCCATGCCGGCCCGCGTCCGCGCGCACGCGCTTCAGAAGCGGCGGGAAGCCCGACTAGCTGGCGAGATGCAAGTCAAAGGCTTCTCCGTACCTACCAGCCGAGGGAGCGCAGTGTTCCTCGCAGTAACTCTCGCTCCCGCTCCCGCACTTGCAACACATACTCCGGCGGGTGGCGCTGTTCCCCGTCACCATTGCGCAGGCGACCTCCCACTTTGTCGGTCCAACAAGCTGCGGAGTCATTCCGGAGCGCCAAGCGGGTCCGCACCAGGCCTGTCGGGGGCAACAGTGGACCATTACAAGCCGCCCCGGGACGACCCCGCAGCGCTCGAGCTCCTGGCTTTTGCAGTCAACTGCCTTGCGCGGGCTGACGTGCTGCTGGTCGTTGTCCAAGCCCCTTCCCTGTCAAAGCTAACGGCCTTGCGCAAGCCAGAAGGCGGCGCGCGGGGCATGGCCACAAGCATGTCAACTTTGGCAAAACGCGTGTATATTATTCTGCGGCGGCCCCCCGCCACCGGGCATATGCGAGCTCGGTGAGGATGTTTGGCGCGGCGAACCTCCCAAACAGCGCGGGTGTGTTGCTTTGGGCGTGCCAATCGGCCACCAGGAATTCATCCGGACATGCGCCAGCAACCGTTTGGAGGAGGAGCGCCGGCTGTTGGCCCAATTGCATTAGCTCCCGGACCTGCAGTGTGCCTGGCTGCTGCTCCTTGGCGCCGCTCCCCGAGCTCAGGCATACTGTTCCTTTGGACGGAATAATGGCTGAGTACGCACGGGCGCATGACGTTGAAGTCTGGCGGCCGCTGCGGGACAAGCTGGGCGGTCAAATCGCTGATGCTGAGCCTGCTCGGCGCCAGGCCCGTGCGATTGCCTTCCTGCCTGCCTCCCTCGGGGGCCTGGGCCTCATGCATGCCGAGCACCCCTCTCCCGCAGCCTACTGGACAGCATGGGCGGACGCATTGCTTGTGCTGCAAGGGCAGTGCCCCAAAGGCGGTCGAGAGTTGTCTGCAGGAGCTCCAGGCCGGTAGCCGGACCGCGGCGCCTCCAGCTGCCGCGGCTGAAGGCGTGCACCGAGGGCCAAAGATGGAACCAGCGGCCCGGCCGGGAAGCGTGTCTACGAACAGCGGCGCCGCGAGCGCGGGTAGCGGAGGCATTGCTGACTGCGAGGACGGAGCTGCATGTCGCTCGCTGGACCGCCACCGCCAAAGCACGCCACCAGCCTTGCCCATCCGTGTGAGGCTGCTGTGCGCAGCGTGGCAGGGGCTCGGCGTGCTCGCAATGCAACAGCCATTGCTATGGCACAACTCTGCCAACCTGGATCCAGGCTCTTTCGAGCACGAGACCGCGGCGCGCCAAGGTTGTTGACCAGAGCGCGCCAGCCTGGCGCTCCTTCTCCTCCACACCTGGCTCGTGTGAGAGGCAAGGGCTGACGCATTCGCGAGGTGCATGAGATCTGGCGCACTTACGTGTTGTGGCACATGCAGCCCTGTGGTCGCCGAGCGGATCCAGGTGGCCGCGGCAGGGCTCGCGTGCGGATGGCTGGTAAACAGTCAGCCCAAGAGGCCCAATAGGCGGCCGAGGCGGTCTCAACAGCTGACCGCAAGCCCAGCCGTATCGCAGCGGCAAGTGCAAGGCGCGACAGGCGGACTCCGGCAACAGACGCTGCGGGCTCTGGGACAACAGCGTGGCAAGGCAGTTGCGCACAGCCTCATCATGTTAGCGGGCAAACGCTTCCGTCAGTTGACACTGAACTTCCAGCTGCTGGCGTGCAGCATCCCTGCAATTGGGGTATTCATGCCGGATGCTCGCAGCAATTGGTCATGCGGTGGCTAAGTTCCGTCAAGCAAATCTTGGATGCTAAGTTTTGTGCGGAATATGTTCAAGAAGTCAGACTTAGTTAAAGTTTGGGCAATTTTTTGCTGTGGCAGCCAAGCCCGCATGTACACCCTGTTGTGTCTGGCCGCCACTCATGCCCCATGGATACAAGACTTT
>CAJNIZ010047571.1:113616-133658 GCA_905231905.1 Symbiodinium pilosum | reverse complement strand
GGAGCGATGTAGCGTGGGGCAGGATTTCCTTCATCCACCCTAAACCCCTAACTATCTCTTCCGAAAGTGGTTTCCCCAAGGCAAATGGCTCACAACTGAAACAAACATTGCTTCGATGCTGGGCTTCACAAACCCCAAGAAGCCCATACGTAACCGCCATGGGGCAAGTCAAACTTGATTTCCGCCCTAAGATGATAACAAGTTGTTTTGCACTACGGTCCCAAAACCCTCAATCCCAACCCAAAACCCTAAACCACACAAAATCATCCCCAAAACCCTATTCTTTGATATCGCAACTTTCTGACTTTTGAGAACTCGGCGATGGCTGCGCGAGGGCGCAGCAAATGACGAGCCTCAGAGCGGTGATCGTGCAAAAGCCTACTGAGCAAGTAGGAAGACTGTTGATAAACAAACCCTACACAACCCTTACTCTAGCATTGCACCACACTTCCCAACCTTGAGGTATACAGGGACATGCAGGGTCTTAGTAGGTATACCCGGAATGCCATCGATGCCCCTGAAGCCAGACGGGCAGCAAGTTTGAGAGCCCTCCTTAAACGTGAATCCCGTAATCCTCTGACAACCGCCAGAGACCCCTAGGAGCCAGAGGGTACTCCTAATATGAGAAACTCGATTTCATTGTGATCCTTGGTTCGTTGGATCAGGGATAATTAGGTTCTCCTTAGGAATGCTACAATATAATTTGCTGTACTGGGCTCACTTCTACTTCTTGGAAAGTTGGGGTCAAGCAATCTCTTGCATCTCCTTACTCCACGGTAATAGTAGGGTTTAGGGTTTAGGTGCTATCTGTGCCAGCAAAGCTTTCACTCCTAGAAGGATTGTACAGCTCTTGGATGGAACCTTACAGACTTCGAGACTTTGGTTCAAGGTGCGTGGAAATGATTCACCAACATGGTACACAGTGGCCCTCAGGATAGGACCCCATTCATGGAGAGAAGTCGCCCTAAGGATCCTAGACCTTAAGCCCCACCTCAGGAGAGAAAACGCCGAGGTTTGCGCTGCGACTGCACTTGCAAACCAGATCATTACCCTGAACCTCCCAAGTAGATGATGAAGCTTACGCCCAAACCCTAAACCCAAAATTGAGAAATCGCATTTTATCGAGCTCCCTCGGAACTCTCTGCCCACAGCCACGAGCTTAGAGGCTTAGATTTAGGTAGGGGAGACCTCAGGAATACCCAAAGGACTAAGTTTAGGTTTTTGGTTTTCGGTTTTAGGGTTTCAGGATTTAGTTTGGGTCTTGGAGGCTCAGGTTTAAAGAGGACAGTGCTCCAAGGCATCAGATGTCTCCCGGTTCACTCTCTGACTCTGGTTTAGAGACTGCTTCGTCACCTTGCCATCTTCCTGGCCGATCTTGATCTCTTTGAACGCGCAGAAGCCGACACCAGGGATTATGTAGGGATCAAATCAGGATTATATATGTGTTATATAGGGTGTATATGTATGTGTTATATAGGGTTTATAGGGACTATATAAGGTTTAGAGGGTGTATAAGGCCCTGAACCCTAAACCCTAAACCCTATATAGTCTCAACCTCCTGGATTTCGCCGGCCGCCAAGGGCCGCTCTGAATGCGGCCTCGTTGTTTTCGAAGTAGAGGCCCTTCAGCACTGAGCCGGGCAACGCTTTGTCTTGGGCTTTGCGAAAGGATCTTGAATAAACCTTAAAGGGAATCTAATGGGAACCCCAAGAATATAGTAGGAATATAACAAGGACCCTGGTAGGTATTTTCCTATTATAATCCCTTTGAAACTGCCTCCTGGAAAATGGGATGCAGGAGCTGCAGGGTGTAGGATCCATTTGGCTGGCGGTGGTGGAGCTTATTGATCATTGGGGCCGTTTTAAACAATCTCTGAGTGAGGGTTTCCCAAAATTAGGGGCAACCTTTTTGGGGGTCCCCATGATAAGGACTATAGTATTTTGGGGTCTATATTGGGGTCCTCTTATTTTGGGAAACTACCAAGTACATCAATACGTCCGTGACGAAGGTTCATGGGCTTCTCACAGTTCCTCTGATCGTAAGTAGATTTACCTAGTCTCGAGCTTCCTTTCGGCGCCTACATACCTGGCAATATCCTTTTGTGCTCTATTGAGGTACCCCATATCAGAGTTATATAGGAATCTGTGACCACAATGTTGCTACTTCTCCAGACGCATACATTAGAGCTTCGGATTTAGGTGAACCCCCACCCATAAATCGTGACCGCTGTGAGGGATGACGGTGATTACATTAGTGCCTTCTTATCCTCTACTCTACCACTGTTACATGGCGGGGTCCACCTAGATAGTATGAATATTCCCGATATGTCATAGTATACCACAATGGGAACATCAAATCTTAGGGAGTTGCGGATTTCATATCAGAAAGGGGATTATGAAACCCGCTTCCCTGAAGTGTGTCTGCTCACAACAGGAGCAAGGAGTAGAATTGTGCGCACACACACACACACATGCTAAGCCCTAAACGTGGAAAACCAAAGCGCTGTAGATTCAAGCTGCTTCTTGCCTTGGGTACCTTTTTGGCAGGCCTAGTTGAACGTCCCCACATCATGGGGCTGTACATATGAAGAACAAAAATCTTGACCAGCCCGACACCCTAACCATAATAGAAGGATTTTGATAACAACCCCCAAGCCCCCGAAAAAAATAGGACCCTATGACTATCATATGAAGGTTATAAATTTCGGGCGTTGGAGGTACCAATATCCCCTTATTAAATAGCCCTGACACCTGAACCCTAATCAGACCTCAAGTGCGAACAATACGAGGAAAGAATTTGGAAGGCTCTTCAATGTTCGGCCAATCTTTTACTTACAGTATGATGCACTGGTGTGTGCACAGCTGCAAACCACCAAAATCTACTCCTGGAATGCTCAAGACTATGGCTTGGACACTCTTAGTTGGTATGCGGGCACATATGAGCTGTAGTCTAGACTCCCAGTATCCCCCTCAATAACCACGATTAGTAGTCCCCTATGTAATCCCCTATAGAACCCCCCTTAAAGGAGCTTGGACTATAGCTCATATATCATTGTATGTCTACACTTTTACGTTGTAGAAAGCCCAGCTTTAAGGGTCCGAGTACCCCTCTCTTGGGGTCTTAGGTACCTTAAAGCCATAATATTTGGGTACTTGGACCTTTAGGGTAAAGGTAGAGGTAGAAAGCCTAGGGATCCAAATAGCCCAAAGTAGGTAATGTTTACAGACTTTAGGGCCCACTGTAAGTGTTATCTGTATACTTGGATCCCTAGGGAAACGCAAAGGTAGACTGGGTTGCTGCTCAGGAATTTAGTTTAATTACTATATTGGGGAAACCCTATTCTTTACTATGTAGACTTAATATGGTAACTTGATTTAAGTTCCGTAACAGCAACCCAGTAGAGGTACAAACCTATGTATCGGAAAGGGTGCCAGGCGGTTTGCCATAGGAATCCCTTATATAACCCCCTTTAAGGAGTTTAGATTCTAGCTGATCTGAGAACAGAACGGCGAATCGAAGCATCAGGGCCACTTCCTTCGTGTCATTAGAAAGGGTCATATAAGGTTATATGAGCCATTGTCTAATATCCTAGTATCCCCCTTAATAAGCCCTATAGTAGTCCCCTATATAATCCCCTATATAACCCCGTATATAACCCCCTTTAAGGAGTTTAGACTGTAGTTCATATGGGGTTTAAGGTTTGGTGTTTTACAAGGTTTAGGGTTTAGGGTCTTTACAGGGATAAGGGTCTGGGGTGTGGGGTTACAAAAGCTGTCAAGGCTTTAGGGAATCATTGAAAGCTTTCTGATTCTGGAGCCTCTTTGCGTTGTTAGTAGGCAGCGGAGGCATGGATCCCAGCGGTTTAGGATTCAAGGTCGGTTTAGGGCTTAGGGGTTAGGGTACAGGCACAAGCAGACAGTTTCCATGATCTTTTTCATTCCTGGGTTCATTCGACGAGCGGAGGCATAGAGATGTGCAGGGCTGACAGGTCGGCTATACCGGGCTTTTTGATTCTAGAATGATAGGTTTGGGGATCTCCTGGTGTTCGTGGCCTGCAGCCGACGTGTGCTGGCTTAAGTCCGAACTTGATATTGATGGCAGAGTCCCTTCCTGCCTCCCTGCCCAAACGGCTAAGCTCAAACAAGACAGGCCTGTGAGCTATGGTGGATGGAGGAAACCTTGCACAATTTCATAGCCCAAGTACTGCAAGTACTTTAGTCGGGGCTGCAGAGAGTGGAAGTTGATTTTTTTGGCCCTAAACCCTAAACCCTAAACATTAGACAGCCAATGCTAGAAACACTCATCGACCTCCTGATGAGGGTAGCCAACATCTGCTTTGAATCAGTGGTTTAAGGGTTTAGGGTTTAGGGCTTCTCTGGGAGTTTAAGGGTACCGGCTCCTTGGACCCCTTGAAGGACTTGAGGGAGATTCGGGGATATAGGGTTGGGGCTTTATGGTTTTTCGGGTAGCAGAAACGAGAAAGTATGTGGAATAAAGGCCTTCTGGGCTGCTTTAGGCTATTGAGGCCATGATTTTATCAACTTTCGGGGGTCCAAGTAAGTAGCTAAAGCCCCATCACCCTAAACCCTGTATAGTAGTTTCCATTTTGTTTTCCATTATCCCTATACAACCCTATATTACCCAAAATTATCCCAATATCTAAACCATGCCCGGGACTTAGGGGCTAATGACTGGACCGCAATGACAGTCTTAAATTGGGCTGTACATGTGTTGACTTTTCAGACAAGGGTTTATGGCCCGCGAAAAAAGGCAATATAACCCTAATAATATAGGGATAATGGAAAAGAAAATGGAAACTACTACAGCATATTGGGCTTATATAGAGGTAATGGAAAAGAAAATGGAAACTACAGGGATTCTAGGGATTATATTAGGGCATGCAAACAAGGCGCCAGTGAGATCAAGTTCTGGACGATTTGGACGCTGTCAAGTTGCAGGCACAAATGTGATGTGATGTCATGCGTGCGATGTGAGGAGGGTGCAGTTCTGATCCTGTCGCAGTGGAACCCCATGTAATTTTGCAATGCCACGAGGCACTTTGATCCAGAAGCATTGCGAATGGGCGACGGCAACGGACGCTGCGTAAAAGCCGTGAAGTGCGGTGTGTGTCTTGCAGGTGCGCAGCCTCACTATAGGGAGTCCAAGCAAGCACCAGCATGACCCAAGAAAAAAAGAGGGATTCACTCTCTTCTTCTTCTTCTTTTCACTGCTATACCCCCCGGCAAAGGGATTCACTCTCTCTCTCTCTCCCTCTCTCTATGTCTGCCTTGGCCCCATCGGCCACGTTTTCTCCTAGCTTCGTCGCATGAGAAGGAAGCCAGAGGACGATCCACTTGTCCGTGTGGGGGCATGGGATGGGGCGGTAATTAGTCGGTGCTTATCTGAAGTACCTACAATCCTAAACCCTAAACCCTATAGTAGTTTCCATTTTCTTTTCCATTATTAACCTGAACCCTAAACCCTTAATACTATATAGTAGCTTCCATTTTCTTTTCCATTACTATGTCCCCTTTAAAACAATCCGCAGCTCCCGCGAGCCACAAACTTTTTCTCAGCCTTGGCGCGCTGTCCCTAGCGCCTTCCCGTCACGCAGTCTTTAATCTTCACGAAGGGGATGAGCTTCGCTGCTGGCATGGTCTTGGGCTCAGTGCTTGAAAGGTTTTAGGGAGGCTTTGATCTGCTCCTTTGTTTGAAGTCCCAAAGCCATGAAACCCCTGGGGGCCACCAACCAGGAACCACTTTGAACAGCGCAGGGCTTAGGGCCTAGGGATTAGGGCTTGGGGTTCACGGTGGCTACACGGTAAGGGAATGGACCCGGCTCCACTCCAAATGCTTCTTTCCAGGTCCACAGTAGCAATAACCTGTCAGTAGATCAAACTAGTGAAATTTGTAATATATGACTTCGTGGCGTTCACCCAATAATCCTATGTTCCTTCCTGAGTTATGGCAAAGGACTATACCACACAAACCAGGCAAGGACGATGTGAGGTCTGGTTAGCTCTTCAGGCTCTTAATCGTGCATGTTTTTCGTACTGTCACCCTAAACCCTAAACCCTAAACCCATTACCGTTTTACAGATTGTGTAAGTACAATGTGATGCAGCTATTAAGCCCAACATGCGCTTCAAATGAGTTTGCCAATGCCGTTTTGTAGGCTTACGGGATGCCTTTCTTTCTCTTGTATCAACTGTGCTCCCCTTAGACCTTCCCTAGGGATCCAAGTATACAAATAATACCTACATTGGGCCCCAAAGTCTGTAAATATTACCTACATTGGGCTATTTGGATCCCTAGGGCTAGATCTAGAAATCGCATTTTGAATATTTCTTCTGTGCTATACAACAAGAAAAACGAGAACACAGGGTTCCAAAGCACACAACAGTCAAGAGCTTGTCACTGTGCGTGCTTTTGCTATCATTACTACAAGGTCTGCTCTTGTTGCTATTGCGGCTGGAGGATGGCAGGCCACAAAATCCTACACCCCCCACAACTGTTATAACATCTGTAGAAGCCCAGTTCCATTTCAATTCAATGTTTTTTCCATTCGATTCTCCAGACCTTACTCCTTCAATAACCCTTACACCCAAAGCTCCCCAAAGCCCTGTAAACCCAACACTGATCATGAAGCAATCCCTTAGCTTGGTGCCTAGTACACGAAGCTGAGCGAGATGTATAAAGCCGGGAGGAGGAACATAGTCCGCGAATGACTCCGCTGCCATACTGACTTGCCAGCTGTGTGGGTGTGCCTGAAGCCCAAACCTCCTGCAGGACGAAGAGCCGTCAACCCCAACGTCTCAGCAATGTTCAGCTGTACAGCTTCAAATGCATCTGCCCGGGAAGAAAATCGAAGTCAGAACAATTCTATGACATCGCTTGTTCCCCCATAGACAACCCCCGAGGTTCCCCCCAAAATTGACCTGAACTGATTAAGGGGGAATTTTGGTGGAAACCTATGAAGAATGCAGGTAAATAATGGCCCATCCTTTTGAGGCCTATCTGAGGTACCAATTACCATTATGATACAAGCAATCTATGACCATACTATTGGCGATTATTTAGGCCCCTATATTAATAATCCGGAAGATTTCCTTACTGACGCTTGCTTCTTACATCTCCCCGCGCACATGTCAAAAAGGGCAGAGGACCTCCCTGTAAAGAGGTCATGATGCCAACCTCATGCAGCGTGCTATCTGTTGTGGAAAACACTTGCACGCCACGCTGCAAGAAGAATTGAAAAGCCTCTCTCAAGGCTAACTCGTGCTAAAGCACGAGTGGAGACAGTCACAAGTCGCTATCCACATTCTCAACATTTGTTCGGGGAGGCCACAGTTGGCGACTTTACAATCTTTCGCATACGTTGGGTTTTTCCCCCTTACAGTAACTGTTACCACAAGGGGTAATAGGAATTATAATCGCCCCTTAATAAGGCCCCCTTTAAGGACAGTTACTGGGTGGGGGAATGACCCAACGCATACGGTAGAAACCCAAATAATTGCCAACATCTTGCTGAAGTCTAACTAAGGTACCTTATGCCATAACTTTACCAAGAACCTGGGACCATGAGATTGGGGTTTAGGGTTTAGGGTTTAGGGTTTAGGGCTCCGTATATTGCAAGTGGCCGTTGCTCTTCATGCTGTGTCTAAATGCAAATCTGAAGTTGTGAATGCTGCCGTGCCGACTAAAGCCCTTAGGAGTCTCGCAACCTAAGCCCCAAACTCTGAACCACTAACCATTTTTTCTTTTGTGGTGGTTGAATCTGTTGAGATTTATATCGCTTTTATGACAAGAAACATCCATGTGAAGACTACAACTCTATATTTGCGACTAAAATAATCTCATTTCTTGTATTGCTCAATTCGAAGCCCTAAACTAAACGCTAAGCCCTAAACTCAATAACCTTAAGTCGTACACTCAAACTCCTAAACCTTAAGCCCTAAACCCTAAGCCCCAAACTCAGAACCCTGAATCCGCACCTCAAATCCTGCAACAACCTTTAAGACCCAGCTTGTCCACGTTCTGTTTAACTTGTTTCTCCATTTTTAGGGTTTAGGGTTTAGGGAATAATATCCTTAAACCCCAAACCCTAATTCCTAAATTTTAAACCCTCATCCCTAAACCTTGATCCCTAAAGCCTCATCCCTAAACCCGATAATCCCTAAACCCTAATCCCAAACCCCAATTCCTAAACCCTATTTCCATGTCATATCCACTGCAACATGGTAGTTTCCCAAAATACGAGGACCCCAATTATAGACCCCCAAGTACTATAATCCTTACTATGGGGACCCCCACAAAGGTACCCCCAATCCTAAACCCTAAACCCTAAATTCTAAACCCTAAATCCTAAACCCTAAACCCTAAACCCCAAAACCTAAATTCTAAACCCTAAATCCTAAACCCTAAACCGTATACCCTAAAACCTAAATTCTAAACCCTAAATCCTAAACCCAAAACCGTATACCCTAAAACCTAAATTCTAAACCCTAAATCCTAAACCCTTATAGGAAACCCCCATACCTACTTTGGCCTGCCAAAGCCGCTGGCCTAGGCCTCCCAAACGGCTATACACGGAGAATGGAAGTAGCAACTGAATTCCTGCGGCCTGTCCAGGGGGTCATTCAGGGGTTTAGGGCTCAGGAATTTAGGGTCCAGGGATTAGGGTTTAGGGATTAGGGGTTACGGATCAGGGTTTAGGGATTAGGGGAATTGGGGTTTGTGAGCTGCAGCTACTTAGGCCTTAGGGTTGAGGTTTGGAGTTTCAGGGTTGTTGGGATCTGGGATCAGGTTTAAGCTTCATGTCGCTAAGCACACATGTGTTACAGGGTGTCTTAGCCTTGCAACATCTTAGACCCTAAATCCAAAACCCTTAACCATGGATTCTTTAGGGGGTCTGGGTAAGACACGGATTTCAACACCTTACAAGATCCCAGACAGCCCAATATCCCTTCATGAGGGGATATGCCTTAAACCATACTAGGGATCATAGTAGCATTCAGGTTATATTCCTTAATCAAGGGATATGGGGCACTTTGGGATCATCCATTTCGCGCAACAAATCAGGCTAGCAGATCATGTTAATGCCACGGGGGGCAATCTTTATGCACGACGGAACCATACTTTATGGGATCTTGCCATCTTTGATGGGATGGGTTTGTGAACTTTAGTCTTTACAGGGCTGTTTCGGGGTTCGCAAACCAGCGACAAGTACATTTCATGCCAGTCCTAAGCCGCAGGAGCATGTGCCCTTCTGGTGCCTTTACATGTAGAATATATCTGCGCGTCAATAGCAACTGGAACAATGTGTCCCAAAACGTCATTATGTCTATCCAGGCCCCTACGTCAGATTGACATGACATTTGCTTGCACCAATGAAGCTGTCGAGATCTCAAGATCAAGCATCTATCAGCAATTTCAGTACTGATCATTGAGTACTTGCCTTCTGGATGGTACGGCGTTACGCTTGAAAATTCTTTTTGCGGAGGCCATCCTGTAGCGGGGACAGCAATAGTCCCTAAGGGTCCAAGTACCTAACAATCATATACTTACCCAAAACCTATACTATAATTACAATTACCCAAATCCCAAGTACCTAATTATTGGGTACTTGGACCCTTAGGGAGTCTGTATAACCGAAATTCAGCCATTACCACTTGACTGAGCCCTCTGCCCTACACAATTCCTGCCTGCAAACATGAGCAAAAGCCGACACACACTCCAACCCCTCAATCGAAGACAAGCTACCTAAGCAATGCCCTAGCTCACCCAGGCCCCAAATCCGTGACCCCTGGAAAACGGGCACATTGACGTTGACATCTCTAGGTTTCAGGATCTATGATGATGACATAACCAATGAAAACGCAAGGTTGTGAAAGTGCAACTTTGCATCGATACCGCACCGAAAGTTACAGCACTTCCAGCCATGCTCTGCCTGAAGGTTCATGATAATTCGGACCCAACTCTAAGGGTTACATGGGGCTTATAAGATTATACAGGGGTGTTATAGGAGTACATCAGGGCATATGGGCCTTGGGGCAACTAAAACCTAAGCATGACTGTGCATACAGCCTAAGTATATACCTCCCCCACGCCCTAATATGGTTATCAGTACCAATTCTTGTTGCATTGTAGTCTACCATGAACTTCCCCCAACTCTATAGGTCTCTCCGGCCTGAACCGCATCATGTTGCAATGCTAACACATGTCAAGCAGTTCGAATGTTACGCGCAAACATCTTCATGTTGCTACAAGATTCATTTAAGCCCTTACATTAAGCTGAAAACCAAAAGCTCGACTCTCCACCCAAACTAGCGGGGAAGCCCATAAAGGCCAACATGAACAGGACACTCGTCTTGAAAGGGCCGCTTCTGGCTTGCGATGTTAATCTGGACGACGGTAAACCGTATGGAGGCCTGGTTCGTGGCGTTGCCTGCATACTCTGACAGATGTTGGCAAACATGCCTTGCAAAGGGTTGGAGGCGAGGATCGCGACCGCCCGATCCCTGTGACTGTTGGCACTTTTGACATCCGTCTCCTGGTTCGTGAAATCTCATGAAATGCTGGGGTCTTATTTAAAACGGTTACCCCTGGGACTTGGGATAAAATGTTGTAGACAAGTTTGTGGGGTCTCGCTGGTCATTTAAGAAACTCCCATGCGGCCAACCCCCACAACACAGAACCTTCCAATCTCAGAAATTCTTGCTATGCACCCGGACAAGAGAGACATGCAAGAAACCACCTTTGCCATGAGCTCTGTTTAGTTCACGTCTGTGGCCAGCATCTCCTTTAAGATTCCCGCCTCCCCCCTTAACTCCAAGAAGACTGCAAGTTCAAACAAGGGTTGCCTAAGGCAAGGGGGCCAGAAACATTTTCACGCCCTTTGACGAAGCTCCCCCATGCTCTCCGGAGCCTAATCACCACCCTCTATTAAATCGCACCGCAACCCTCCCCCCAATAAGAAACAAACATCTTGCCCAGTAGAGGATGATGTTGTGCATCGAGACAGACATGGTAGTTTCCGTAAGTAAGGGGCACCCCAATATAGACCCCAATATATTATAGCCCTTATTATGGGAACCCCCGTAAAGGTATCCCTAATTTTGGGAACCCACAGTTTTTTTTAGAGTTTCGGTCAGGAACAACCCTGAAACACTAGCAGTCACTATCATACCTCAGGGAAGAAGGAGGACTATTGGCTTTTCATCATAGTCTTGATTCGTGTCTTCCAAAATTTCCATCATGGGTTCTCTACTTCCCCCCCTATACTGCTCTTCCAGGTTCCGTCTTTATCAACCTTAATCCTTAAATAAGCTGCATTACGAGAGGATCTTGAGTGGGGGCCGTATAGAGGGGTAGTAAGGGAACTCATGATTCCCTTGGAACTTTTTTGGTGTGCCCTTGTCTTCTTGATAATATCCTGCTTCATGTACTTGCTTCCTACTTCACAGTACGCCTTCCACCCCGTAAGCTCAATCGCCTAAACCCTAGATTGTGCTCCCACGCCCTTAATGCGGAAGTCCAAACCCTATCGGAAATCCTAAAACCTAATTCTCAAACCCCAAGCCGAGCACTCCACATCCTAAACCCTAAACTCTACATGACACTTATTTATAGCCTCTAGAACCCCATCTCTTCCCCTAATCAGTGGCTTCGGGCGTTGGATAAGCTCTGAAAAGCACCAATAAGAGGGGAAGCCTCGCTTTAAAAGGACCACCTAAGAATGAAGGGTTTAGGGTTTAGGGTTTAGGGTTTAGGGTTTGGGGGTTCTGAGGTCATGAAGGTGGGTGCAATACTGAATCATCAAATACTAAATCATCAACTATTCAGTCATACGGTTGTGATTATTCAACTGCATGATGGAAGTAGTCAACTAATTGATTTCACTCGTTGCTTGCTCCTTGATTTTCAATGGAGTTTGAAAGAATTTAAGGCAGCCACATCCAATGCTTTCAGTGAATATCCCGCTAACATGAACTATTGTTTGGGCCCCGCATTTTCTGATGTTGCGGCGGGCTTCTGATAGTAACTGTTAATATACGAGGGAAGCGTTTATATGAAATCCAAAGTTGACCCCCAAAGTGCTGCCAAGCCTGGAAAGCATGCCTATACGATACTAAGACGAGCCTATCTTACCACGGCCAGTGAAAGCCGAGACCTTCCCCGCCCCAAGTACCTTCTGTGATGGCCTATCGGTTACGTAGCTCATGGGAAAGAAATAAAAATGGGGCATGTTGATGGTTTAGGGTTTAGGGCATAGAATTGGCAGCCTGCACTTGCGTTCCGGCTAAGGACGTTTCTTCTGCCCACCAAAGGCCTGCTACATAAGCTGCATACTAGTGTAGTTGCAGCGTTAACCACAGACAGACCTCAAACATGTTTTATAACCCCAGCTATCCCCACTATGAACCTACTAGAATTACAAACCTTTTCTGACACTCCAAGTACTGGTGGTCTGCCTGTGAAAATGAGCTCAACAACTAAACGCCTCAAACACCTCAACCCGAAACCACAAACCCACGTCGAAAAGCTCAGCCTAAATCCTAAGCCCCTGGCCTACATGGTATTTTCCCAAAACAGGGGGACCTCTATATAGACCCAAATATACTATAGTCCTTATTATAGGGACCCCCAAAAAGGTACCCCTAATTTTGGGAAACCCCCACATATCTTCCTGCGAGGCAAGGAGGCAGGTAAGATGCCTTGATTATGCCACGTAAAGTCTCCAAGATCCCTCAGTCCATTAGATGACCGGTTTTAAGGGTCCACATACCGGAGCAGGAACTATGCATTTGCGGTTCAGGGGCGGGATAGAGTAATTTACGCATTTTCGAGCCTGAAATAATGAGGGCCATTTGGGAAAGGCCTTCCACATTTGGGATGGGGTCGCCGCAATCCGGGCAGAAGCAAACAGCAGCTTCTAAGCTTGGCTACTTACGAAACTAACTTCACTAGAACGCATTGCTTGAAAAAAGGCTGTTATGGCATTTGGCACCTGAGACCCCCAACATTACTTAGAACCCTCACCTTGGATCTGCACATCCAAAACCTACACTCCCGGAAAGTAACATGGAAACCCAAAAAGGGGCCCATAAAGACTACAGTCCTTCTAAAAGGGGACTATATGGGTTTCCATGTTAGTTTGGGGGAGTGTACCCGAAGCCTGTAATGGCACAGAGCTACCCGTTCCCTAAACTATTACCCCCGGAACCCCTAAACCCTACCCTGAATTGCCTTGTCTCCCTCAACAACTAACCCGAAACACTGAACTGCATATTTACAACCCTGAACCCTAAACCCCGAACTCTAAACCACAAAACCCCCAAACCTTAAACTTAAACCACTAAACCCCCAACCCCTAAACCCAAAATCCTGAACCCTAAAACACCAAACCCTGAATCCCTAAACCCTAAAACCCTGAACCCTCCCCAAATCGAAACTCCTACACCCCGGAACTATGAACCCTTACCTAAGCCCCAAAAGTATGTAAAATAATAGCCCTAAACCCCTAAAAATAGCCCAAAAGACCATTATTCTACATACTTTTTGGGTCCAGATATTCCTCAGCCACAGAATCAAGCCTCGCACTCAAAGAGTTCGCGACCCAGCAGGCCTTGTCATGAAAAGGGTTGGGATTTCGGCCCTGAATTACAGGGTTTAGGGTTTAGGGTTTAGGGTTTAAAGCCCTAAACTCTAAACTCTAAACCCTAAACCGTAAACCCTATCCCCTACACCCTAAACCACCCTTACAGCCCTGATATTTAGGTACTTGGACCCTTAGGGCAAAGGTACAGGTAGAAACCCGAGGGATCCAAATCGCTCAACGTAGGCGATATCTGTAGACTTTAGGGACGAATGTAGGCATTCTTTACATACTCGGATCCCGAGGGTTGGAGTTATGTAGAGCTATTTATGGGATAGTTTAGGGGTCTAGGGCTTAGGATTTGGAGTCATGTAGTGTCTAGGGTTAGGGAATGAATTAGGGGTTTCACAGAGTCATTTCAGGTTTTAGGCCCTCAACTAGGGTTACAGAGAGGTTTATGCCAGGACTGCAATGTAACCTTCCCCGCATTGGATACCAAATTCATACAGCCACCAATACTTCTGAGTAATGTTACATACTCTTACCAACAACCATGACAAAGAACAACTTGCTTCATGTGTGGGCAATCGGGATATGTGAGCTAGAGACTAATCCCCTGGTATCCCCCCTAATAACCGCTATAGTAGTCCCCTATATAATCCCCTGGACAACCCCCTTCAGGAGTTTAGACTGTAGCTCATGTAGGCTTTATAGGTTTAGGGTAACCTGAACCCAGTACACCTTGATTAAGGGATGCGTCACATGAGCTGTAATCTAAATTCAAGGGACTGCTATGGGGGTTGTTAAGGGGGATACTGGGAGTTCAGACTAGAGCTCAGATGATAGTGAAACCTGCCGTTTTTGAAGGAAGGTCACAAAATCACATGTACTGGGCCCTCGGTCCCCAAACCTTCAAACCCTAAGCCCTAACTGTCTAACTGTGTAACCCGATCCGATGTAATCCCTAGATAGCCCCTACATATACGATTCCTGTATAACCCTTAAAAGTAAGAGGCAAGGTTGCAGGGTTCAGGTAGGTTTAGACTGCGTTGCTGCTAAACGGGCAATGTCGTGGCTTTGGGGCCTAGAATCGTGTGTGGTGTTGAGTCTTCGCAGCCGGAAGGAGGGTCGCTGAAAGTTGGGAGGCATCTATACACAGGGCCTGCGCAACCCGTCACAACAGGCACTACACAAATCTGATTCTTAAGCACGCAATCAATGACATGGAAAGCCCTCCGCCAACTCACTCCATACCAAATCCCTACCATCGTAAGCACCAGATTCACAACCCCCCAAACCTAAAGGGACCCTTTGTAGACTAGTTTCCTTGTAATTAGGAAAAGGCTTCTTGTGTGTGGTTCCATGTTAGCTTGGGGAAGGGTATTTCGTGCAGGAACATTCTAACTTCAAACATGGGCTTCTTCCTGCAAACACAGGTGCAAAGTCCAAGTTTGAAAAGTATGGGCGTCAGCAAAAGCCTGTAATCCTGGGGTCCTTAAGTAGATACCTAATATATACTTTGCATGCACCCGTTATTTACAATCATTCCAACCTATCATTATTGCAGTGGATGAAAGAAATCTTGCACGACCTTGTACACCCTATATCCCACGGGGTCTCTGGTGGTGCATGAATTCCTGCATTAGGTAGTACTGTCACTATTACCATTACTATTTCCATCACTATTACTATCACTAGCACTACTACTGAAACCTAAACCCTAAACCCCGTGCTAGTACTGTTGCTCTGACTGTTACTTTGACTTGTACTATTAGAACGTCCTCAGAACCTGACTGAAGGTCTATGCCGCAGGTACCTCTGCAGGGCTGCGGCTTAGGGTTTAGGGTTTAAGGGGTGAAAAGGTTTAGGCCCTCAGGCGTCGGGCTTGTAGGTTCCAGGTACTGCAGGGGTCTTACTCAGTTGACTGAAGCTTCCTTAAACGGGTGTAGATGGCTATGCAGGGATACCAAGGTTTTAGCAATGAAGTGGAGAATCACATGGAGATGAGCAAGGAACATGTAATGCAAACAAGATTTGTATGGAGGGTGTTGGGGGTTTAGGTATAACATTAGGTTCTGTAAGGACTCCAGGAGAACAGTATCGGTAACCACTCTGGGCTTCTTCAATACTTGGAGGCCCAGTGTAAGTGCAACGCAGTCAAACTTGTATTTCTACTTGGAGGCCCATGGGACTTAGTAACTACTTATAACTGGGATTATAACCCTACTTATAATTGTGGTAACCCCTATAAGCCCGGATTATACGGGGCACCTAAACCCAGAAATCTGAACCCTAGGCCCTAACTAGACTGGAAATGTCCAACCCCTATCCTGTTGGAAATGTGATTATAGTCCCCCTTAAGTAGATAGAATATGGGATATATGGGGATCTTATTATAATATACCCAAAGCCATATTCTATCTACTTAAGGGGGACTATAGGGTTCTTTACTACTGGGCGTCCCTCCGAGGAGCCGTGAATCCTAGGAAAACCCCTACATTTAGGGTTTAGGGTTTAGGGTTTAGGGTTTTACCGTTTTACCAGGGTTGGAGGGGCTTCATTCTTAGGTGAGATTGGTAGGGAAGGGGGGTTATGGATCCCTGACGTAATCCGCAATTGTCCCCATATAAGGGTCCAAGGACCCAAATGATATGGTTTTAGGGCCCAAATACCATTAATATTATAGTATTTGGGCCCTAAAGCCATATTATTTGGGTCCTTGGACCCTTAGGGTCATCTACTACCAGCCATCCGTAAGTTTAGGGGACCCAGCACGGACCTGTGACCCCAATTCATCTACGACTTCCGCACGCACAGAACTGAAGTCGCAGAGTCACCAGGAAAGACCACCGTACGAAAGGGCTGATATCTCTCTTCGGAACTGCGTGGAGTGTAGCGTTTAGGGTTAGAATATATACTTGAGCATTCTGGGCAAGTCAACTCCACTACCAATCAGTACCAATTCAGCAGTACAGCCGGGCGTTGCCAGGCTCAAATGTATCCCGTGAAGGAACTGAGATTGCAAATCCGCACACCCTAAACCCCGTCGTTGAAGGCCAGAAATGGTTTCTCAGAATCTTCGGTAATGCCGGGCATTGAACAGCTAAGCCCTCAAAGAGCTCTGCAAGTCAAAGGTACAGGGCCCCTAGCACGGGTAAGAGCCTGAAGACTGAAACCGTCACTCTATCTTGCTGACTGCTTATACGGAATGAAGACAGCGCAGAAAACCACATGCACTATGCTATTGGAGTTGATTATTCAGGGTCTACTAGGGATCCACTCCCCCATGCGCTGCAAAGAACTTGTAAGATATGTTCCCCCTGAGAGCATGTTTTCTGAGTAGCTGGCCTTCGCTAACAACTCGGCAGCGAGGTTTTTGGCCTTGACTTACTACCCCTAAACCTTAAAGCCTGAAACCGTTGGGATTACTCAAGCCGTAAACCATAAACCCATTGGGATTAGTTAAGCCCTAAAGCCTAAACCCAATGGGATTACTTAAGCCCTAAGCCCAAAACCCGTCAGGATTACGTAAACTCTAAAAGCTAAACCCATTGGGATTACAAGGGCTTATGGGGGTCTATCCTTGGGATTTTATAGAGATTGTTTGACAAATGCCCGCGTCACAGCCAGGCTGTTTAGTGCAGAAGGGCCGCCTATGAGTGGCGATATGGAACCTATATGCGTTGTATGAATGTGTTGGGTCCTGTGGCAACCCAGTAACAGTCTATAATTGAGATCATTGTAAAGGTCCTATATGAGCCATAAACTAAACTCCAATATCCCCCTTTATAACCCATATAATACTCACCTATACAATCCCTTACATAAGCCCCTGTACGGAGTTCCGACTATTGTTCATATAATTTGTATAAGTACTATGCAACTGTTAATGAAAGGAGGTAATACCCAGTGAATATGCACTATGGTACGTTTAGCGAAGAATGCCGGATAACAGATAGGCTCTCACATGCGGTTGGTTGTCTCACGCCCAGGTAGGTGGGATGCATGAGGCGCTTCTCAATCGGTTCCCATGTGGGAGTTGCTACAAAACATGCATGGAGTAGGTGTGCCAGATTGTTGGAGCAACTGGCCTGTGCTTTGCCCCCTGTGGGATGCAAAATGTGGGGACATAGGCATAGGCTGCAGCTCACAGTCTTACAGCTTTTTCAAATGCCTGACGTCGTGGTGAGTAGGTCACGGCCTTCGCCCTACGATGGCTCAAGTTCCAACATTGAGAGTCGCAGATGCCTGAAACCGTAGCCCTCAGCTCGGAACCTTCTACTTGCTATTCTACTGCAGCTGCCAACCAGATTCATGCTGGATTTTTGTGGCACAAGGTCTTGCAGCCTTGCATGTCTATTCAGAACGGCGTTCCATCTTAATGCGCAGCACAGCTTTCGGTTCAGGGTCATTGGGTTTCCTAGGCACTGCATGAGGAGTCGGAAAGGAAATCATCAGCAGGAATTTCACCGCAAGGACTTCGGAAACCAGACTGCCTACCCGTATATTATATGAGCACAAGCCCAAAACAAGATCGTGAAATAGCTGAAAGTGTAGCGCTCCCGAATAATGTTGGGTAGTCCATAGTAAAGTGGTTCCCAGAGACAGAAAACAACCAACTTTACCCAGGATCCATTTCCCTTCCGGATTTCTCGTTGAACCGCTTCTTCAAAAAGACCTAGCAAATGATCCCTGCTAAGAGGTAGTACCTGGCCCAGCAGAACCAAACAATGGCTAATGGGTATGTATATATATACATGTAGTAAATCATATGGGCTCCCACATGTGGTAACTCGAATTAGGTTCCTTCACAGCAACCCAGTAAGCCCTACATTAAAGCGGGTGCCAGGCGTGGGCTCCAATCTCTCATTTAAATCAGGAACCCCAACGTGATGAGCGCAGTCAGCTTACTGGTGCTGAATGGGGAATGGACAAGTGGACCCCCGTAGTCGTCTTTTTGTACTCCCTATTCCTTCATTCCCGGCTGCCCCGCCTACACCGCAAACCCGGAACCCTAAATCAGCTTAGTGTAAGTAGGTAGAGTTTTGGTTTAGGGTTTAGGGTTGGGAAATCAGAGAGACTTAGTAACTAGGTCAATAACCTTTCTTCATTCCCTACTCACCAACCCTAAACCCTAAACCCCATAAGGTAAGTTCACCTGAGCTCCACGCACAACTTTCGCCCTGGAAAGCTCGGGCCTCAAACTTCAAATCTAGGACGGCACGTTAAGATGTAGAATTTGGGATATGGGATCTAGTGCTTAGGATTTTAAGATTCAGAAATCAGGGTTTGGTGTACCCTAAACCCTAAACCCTATCATGGGGATTCGAGTTTCCTGCTCGCAGTGTCTCCCAAGCCGCCCTTGTTTTGGTGTGTCCCGTTGTCCCGCAAGCCGGCATGGCGATTTAGGGCCGGGAGTTTGGAGTTTAGGGTTTGAAGTTTAGGATTTAGGGTTTGGGGTTTAGGTTTTAAGGTTTAGGGTTAGGTTTTGGGGTTGCGGGTTTGGGGTTTAAGGGTTTAGGGTTTGAGGGCTAAGGTTTGAGGTTTAGGGTTAAGAGTTTGGGGTGTTGGGGCATGGCCCTACGTACTGCGGTATAGCCAGGACATCTGGCCTAAATCCCGAACCCTCGTCTTCAGATCTGAACTTTGGGAGCTGGGAGGGGCATATTTCTGAGGGGTAAGGTGGGGAGGGCTTACCTGGTGGGGGTACCACGCGGTTTATGGTTTAGGATTTAGGTTTAGGGGCCTAGACATTTAGAACAGGTTTAGGGTAGAGCATACGGTAGCTCTGCAAGAACTATCATGAAAGAATACTATTGACTGCTGAGATTTACTCGGGCTTCTACGTTATACACCCTATCCGATTATCATCCACTGCCTAAAGTGACTGTGCATTCTAGGTAACTATCCGAGCTTGCAAACTTCAAGCCCTCAACATCCTAAACCTTATAAACACCAACATGATACTTTTCCTAGCTCCCTATACTACCCCCATGTCATCTGTAGTCAGGCTTCCACAGCACCTCTGTTGAGGTATTGGTTCAACTACGGCCTCTTGTTCGGTCCCGATTAAAATACGGCCCTGATGTTTAGCATGCCCAAAAAAAGCACCTCCTGGTCAATCCTGAATTTCCTTTCGTACCCTCCCAGAAATCCATTTTACATGTTTACTGGTGGATCATCAGAAGCAGAAACTAAACTTTAAACGCCAGGCCAACAGGGCTTGAAACCCCTAAACCCTAAATCCCGATATGGGGGTTGTTCTGAAGGTCCTCGTAAAGGAGGGACCATTTCGGAACAGACTTCCCTACAAGGGGACCCTAACCAAATGGGGAACCTGCTTTGTGGCCATTTTGGGGGACAGGTGTTTTTGAACAAGTATTGTACCACATAGGCCTACCAAAGCTCTTTGTGCCCCACACCCTGAAGACCAAACCCTAAACCCT
>CAJNIZ010047571.1:98416-110730 GCA_905231905.1 Symbiodinium pilosum | reverse complement strand
ACTAGTCTTGTTGCGCCTATCTATTGGTCTCGTGCCAGCCGCTGAAAACCCTCAAGGTTTCGCGTTTAGGCTTTCGTGCTTTCTCCGCCTCTGGGTCGGCGGACTGAGCCGGAGGCTCTTAAGTAAGATCCCCATATAGCCCATATTCTATCTACTTAAGGGGGACTATATACAAATAATAGGGTTTAGGGTTTTGAGTTTTGGGTTCAGGGATAAAAGTATACAAGTAATAGGGTTTTGGGGTTTAGGGATCCAAGCATACAAGTAATAGGGTTTAGGGTTTAGGGATCCAAGTATACAATTATTAGTGTAGGGTTTAGAGTAGCCATAGTCTAAACTCCTTAAAAGGGGCTTTATGGGGGATAATAGTAGGGGACTACTATAGAGATGCAAATACCCCAATGTAGGCAATATTTACAGGCTTTGGGGCCCAATGTAGGTACAGTTTGTATACTTTGATCCCTAAGTGGTTTAGGTTGTTTTGGGTTTTAGGTTTTGCTCGTTGTTGGTTGGCTTGGGTTTTCGGGTGGCTTTTACGGGTATATGGGTTTGGAATATGTTGGGTTTAAGGTGTTTGGCTTGTGTTGGGGCTTTCGAGCTTTTAGGGGGTTTGGGTTTTTGGGAATAGAATGCCCAAGCATAGTTCTTTTTGCTAGCGTTTCTTTTGTAAGGAACCCTAAACTTTAAACCCTAAACCTAAAACCTAGACCCTTGAACAAATACAACCCCAAAACCCTGAAACCTAAACCTGAAACCTAGACACTACACCCTAAACACCTATAGACGCAACACCTAAAAACTAGACCCCACATCCTAATAACCTCAAAACCCTAAACCCTAAACCTAGGTCATCCACCCAACAAAACCTAAAACCCCAAACTCTAACTGTTTTTAAACAACCCCTGCTCCTTGAATGCAAAACCTCCAGCTCCACACCACGCATCTGAGCTACAGTCTAAACTCCAAGGTATCCACCTTAATAACACCTGTAATGCTCCCCTATATAGTCCGCTATATGGCCCCCGTTAAGGAGTTAAGATTATAGCTCATCTGACTCAGCAGCATCCAGAGCCGAAAGCCCACAAGTCCAAACCTTAAATCCTGAAGCCTAATCCTGGGCACCCAAAACTTGCTCATGCCGACATTGGGCTTCACAGTCTATTTAATACCTACTTTGGGCTGTTTGGATCCCTACTGTGGGTGGAGGAAATCCTTAGGATCCTGATCGGGATATCGGCTATATAAGGTTGTGCAAGATTTCCTCCACCCACAGCCAAATAAGTCCAAAATCCTAAATCCAGTAGGATAAACCTTCACTGCTCCGTCCATCAAGCATGCGCTCTCGGTTCCTGGCTCCATCAGAGTGGGTTGCTGTCGGCAGCTGCGAGTCCTGAGCGCGAGGTGCAAGGAAATACCGGAATCTCATATATTATAGTCTATTATGATATATCGTAATATGTTATAGTATATTGTAGACCCTGAGCCCATACCTTTGAGTAGTACGGCGGTCTGTAGTTTTGCTTCCATTCTCCTATATTCCGACATTACGAATTTTCGTAACACATCACTGCCCAATTCGCTTGTCCTTTATCTTTGTTTAGACTCTGAATCCCAAACAGTAAACCTAAACCCTAAACCCTAAATGGTAACTTCCATGTATTTTTTTGCATTTTCTTGTTCACTTAATTCTCCATTCTTGGGGTAATATACCCCTACATAACCCTATAAAACCCTAGACAACCCTGTATCATCCCTAAACCCTGAACCGGTAACTCCAAGCAGCAGAATCCTAAACCCTGAACCCTAGACCCTAAACCCTGAACCCTAAACCGTAAACCCTAAACACTGAAAACTAAACCCTAAACCCCTAAACTCTAAAACGTAATTTCCATGTTCTTTTCCATTATCCTCATATAACCCCTATATATCCTAAACCCTAAACCCTAAACCTGGTCAGGGAGTGATCAGCGTATCACTCCTCAGCTTCTACCCGCGGCGGGCAGTAGGCTCGCCTCCTGCTAGGCAACATCAGGATTTGGTAGTTTCCCAAAACAGGGGGACCCCAATATAAACCCCAATATACTATAGTCCTTATTATGGGGACCGACAAATAGGTACCCCTAATTTTGGGAAACCCTAAACCCTATATATCCCTAATATAACCCCTATAAAACCCTATGTAACCCCTATAGAACCCCCTTTTAAAGGGTACCCCTAATTTTGGGAAAATCCCGTTTCGGATTCAAGGCCTGTATTTCAGGGTTTAGGGAGTCGCCCCTAGGGTTTAGGGCTTCAGGGTTTAGGTTTTGGGGTTTAAGGGTTTAAGGTTTCGTGCTTAAGGTTTGAGGTTTAGGGTTCAGAGCTGAGGGCTGAAGGTTTAATGTTGAGTGTTCTGGCTGGCGCAATTTCTCTGGTAGCTACTGCTTAAGGGGAATACCTGTACAACCTTAAGTTCAGTAGTGAACCCTCATTTGTGAAGCCAAGGAATCAGCGGTTCTATCTCTCGCGGGTCTTTTCGTTTGCTTTCTTTTCATCTGGCTTTTCCTTTGTTGCCCGCACATGCGTGTGCTCTAGTTCGGGATTGAACTAGAGCGCGCAGAGCACAGCGATTGTATTGATAGCGTCTGGATTGCGAGGAGCGAAGCCAACTCCTCGTACTTTAATCCATTTAGTGAGATAAAGAGCGATGAAAATGAAGAGTCTAAACTGAAACCCTAAAGCGGGTGTTAAACCGCGGAGCTTGCCTCATATTTTTTAGCTGTACTACTGCAGAAGTTAGCTTACGCCCACCCGCCATCAAGCAACGGTGATTACAGGGGATAATCGTAATTACATCAGGGTCACTATCTTCCTATATATATATATACATATATATATATCACTTCGCGGGGGCCTAACCCAATGTATAAGCGAACAAGTTAGAGAAACATCCTCCGTAAAATGTGCAGCTGGAGCGGAGATAATCTGTTTTATGAGCTAGGCGTCTTAGATGATACAAACGTGTTGGCACCCTACGTGATTCTAGATGTCCTCCATCAACGTATGAACATGAAACGTGGCTATCTTCAGCAGCAGAGGAGCAAGTTGGGGCTGAAAGATACCGTCTTAACACACTTGTTCAAGACTTACTCCTATTCAGCTGACCAAGTCCGAACAAAGCAAAGATCAGCTGCCAGCCCCTAAACTCAATACCCTAAACCGCTGTACTTCAGCTGCCCTCAGAGAAATCCTCATACGGCAGCTTTTGGAAATTATCTTTGCGTGATTCCCGTGCAGAGGGTTTAGGGCCTAGGCACCCCTGACAGCATCTTGTTTTGAGGAACCCTGATTCCTATCCCCCAAAACCCAAACCCTACATACAGCGGGCAGCAACCACAAAAGAAACCTACTTCCCTATAAAAGCCCATAAGCCATTCAAAAAGTCCCCTAAAGAGTCCCTCTTCGGGATTTCAGGGTTGTCAGCGCCCAGGTACATTTTCTGGGCTGGCCCCTAGCCCTTTGAAAAATATTAGTATATAGGGCCCCTTATTACAGCCATTCAGGAAAATACTAAATATTTCAGGTGTCTACCCAGTTTTCAATTGTCTAGGGGACCGTAAAGACCTAGCCCCGGCTGCGGCAAAACCCCTTTACCAACCGACTTGTCGAACTACGCGGTTTTGGGTTTAGGGTGCAGTCTAGTGTACTTTCCAGCAATTTAAACCAAGTATCTAAAGCAATCTAAAGCAGCCAGACGCTTCAGACCATCAAGACGGCATGACTGCTGTGCGCACATCCCTATATGTGCATTCAAGCTGACGACCGAAACGTCCTTAACAACCCTGTCGCTACACTTGGAGGCTTCCCAAAATTGGGGGTACCATTTTGGGGCCTATAATGAGGATTGTAGTGTTTTGGAGTCCCCCTATTTGAACCATAGTCTAAACTCCTAGTATCCCCCTTAATACCCCCTATAGTAGTCCCCTATATAATCCCCCTTTAAGGAGTTTAGACAATGGCTCATTTAGAGAAACTACCACTTTAGCATCCTAAGCCTCTACACCCCGAAGCCCTAAATGGGGGTTCCCCAAAATTAGGGGTACCCTTATTGGGGGTCCCCATAATAAGGATTGTAGTATATTGGGGTCGATATTGGGTCCCCTTATTTGGGGAAATTACCAAATCCAGTTTTGACCGCCTCTTGCAAAGGTAGAGGCTCGCATCCAACTCCTCTGATCCGGACTCCTGGTAGTTTTTGCAAACAACGGGGACCCCAATGTCGACCCCAATGTACGATAATCCTGATTATAGGGAATCCCCAATGGTACCCCTAATTGTGGGCTGTCAGGGCGTCTGGAGGAATGACATCAAACTTGCATCTTCCAGGGGTGCTTTTTCTATCCTGGGGGATCCTTTTCTTCCACGAAATCTAATTTCGCAATTCCTTCCTCCACAATGATCCTTTGAAGCAGACGTAGGGTAACCTCCTGAACTTCACCAACGGGAGTTCTACGGGAAACTACATTGTTGCGAGGGTCGTTCCTGAACCTCGCGACCCTAACTGCTACCTTAATTACCTACGTACAGCTGAATACTTAACACCCCCTTAATCAGTAGGTAGAACTAACCCTAACTCCCAGACCGCAAAGCCTAGTATAACCTGTAAACCTGCATGGACTTGGGGTTGCAGGAGCTGAAGGAGGGCTGGGTGAGGCCGGAACGAGATGGTTTGGAAGATGTATAGAACTTGGTTGTTCGCGCGGCTCAGGGTGTTCAATGTCATTCTCACCTACTTATAGCTGTACCTATAGCCACCTCATGGCCCCTTAAGCTTTGTAACGTCTAGCTGGAGGATACCTACTTCTAGGTTTGAGCAGAAATGACCATGAAGCTCCAAGAAGAGATAGAAGACTGAGGCTAGAAACCCTCAAAGTGTTCACTCCAAGATGATTATTGTTTCGGGTTTTCTCATTCCCTCCAGAAACGCTTTTCTCCCCAGGATGTTCCTTTCATAATCCAGAGAAAACTGCTCTAAGATCAACCTCAAGCCTAAACCCTAAACCCTAAGCCCTAAGCCCTAAACCCGAAACCCTAAACCCTAAGCCCTAAGCCCTAAACCCTAAACCTCTAACATTCAGCCTCTTGCGCATGGCGCGACGAACAGGCATCCTTGGGCCTCGTAAGCCAGCTGAGCAGCGTTTTTTGGTGGTTGAACCTAGTAGGATAATATTCCTTGGGGTTTAGGGTTTAGGGGTGGGTTTAGGCATATAAAATACTATACCAGTACTATACCCCAAAGGAGGAAATAATCTTACTCTATATTGGGTACCATAGTACCCCCAAAGAAAATACTAGTCAGCTGTGGGCCAGGGTCTTGGTAGGGCCTAGGGTGTTGTGTTTGGCGTTCTTAGATGCTAGGCGAATAAGATGGTAAGCTTACCCTAAGGGTCCAAGCACCCAAATAAGGGGGTCTTAGGGCCCAAATACTACATTATTAATGGTAGTTGGGCCCTGAAACCCTATTATTTGGGTCCTTGAACCCTCAGGGTTACTTTAGAAACCCACACAGTCATGTGGTGTCTCCCTTAATTAAGGAGGGGAACTCAATACAGACCCGCAAAATACTATCTAAATAGAGGACCTGAAGAGCCCCATATATATGTGTTAGTGGGAGGGGGAATGACCCAAGGTTTAAGGATGTCCCCTGGGTTTAGGGTTTAGGGTCAGCGGGGCCAAACTGCAAGATACATATGACCAACAATCCTGCATGATCCTAAGGTCCTTATACCTTGGGAATTTTGGTGCTGTGGTAGGAATTAAGAATGTCTAGTACCAACAGTACTTTTTTCCCCAGCCTCCTTTTCGGATCCCACCAGCGATCCGATCCATACTCATGCGTAACAAACTCGTAGGTCACGCCAAGCCCTCTGATAGTAACCAGAACAATGCTCTAAATTGTCTCAAGGTCCTACTATCTTACTATCATGGTTCCACGACTCTAAAGCCCTTAAGCCAAAAATGCCCCGTTGTGTTCCTATTATATGAGCACTTCCCCTTACAGCATCAACAAATCCCCCCCGTAGTCTCCCACTTAGCAATGAGTGGCTGTGGTGGCAGATGGGGGCCAGGGTGAAGCTGTCTTTTTTACAACATGTGCGGGGTTTGCCAAAATTAGGGGTACCTTTTTAGGGCCCCTAGAATAATAACTGTAGTATTTTTGGGTCCCTGTTAAGTTCCCCCTATTTTGGGAAACTACCACGTGTGTGTTCTTCGGATCTTCAGATCTGCCCTGTGGCTCCTGAACACTTCTTTGAGTTTGTTGCCCCAAACCCTCAGTTCTTTCCCCATAAACCCTGAACCCTAAACCCTAAACCCTAAACCCCAGGACTCAGGGCTTACTGGGATGACTTTTTTTTTTGAAGAGGCCAACTTTTTGACTTGAGGCATGCGGGGGGCTCTCAATCCTGAGACTCACCTTTGGAGGGCCAAGGGTTTAGAGTCTTCATTCTGCATGCGGCGGGAAAGCGGAGACAGCTTCCTTGGTCAAAGTACTAAGCCAGTGGGGATTCACATGCTTCAGATATTGGTCTTGCGACCTCCAACTGCTTCAGGCAAGTACTCTTCGTAGGTTTGTGGCCACAGCGCTGGCTCCCAAAGTCTGCGGCCAACAGGAGCAATATGACTACTGGGTGCTGGGAGGTGAATCAGTAACAGATGTCCATACCTTCACAACCCAAGAAAGACGATAGCTCATGTCGGCATTCTCTACATGCGCAAGGTACTGTAAGGGCTACCTAAAGAGTATGCCGGGAATACAACAAGATTCTACAAGGTCTAAAGACTCACATTTGACGTTGCACTTGGAGAGAGGGCCAGGCAATCACAGCCATACTGGGTAGACGAAGGGCGCACATATATTGGTTTGAGTTCCAGTGAAGTATACTTTGCCTGCAGGTAGGGATTCTGGGTTTGGGGACTACGGTTTAGGGTTTAGCGTTAAGGGTTTAGGGCTAGGGTCTTGATTGAGGGTTCAAAATACTTCCGAACTTTGGCAAACAAGGCCGTGTCGCTCATCTTGGGCGGGTCGCCCTGTGGAAAGCTCAGGAGGGGTCTGGGCTAATGAGGACATTGTCGTTGCCGCTATATTACTATTATTGTTACTATTGGTAGTATCACCAGTATCATTATTGGTATTACTATTTGTATTATTGTTAATATGAATATTATCAAGATCATGAATCATTACTCTATGACTAGACTATGACTCTCATAGGGTCCTTCTTGTGGTGGGTGAGTACAAATGCGCTACCTTTGAGAAACCCTTCACCCACCCCCTTACCATGCAGAGTGGGCTGCTGGTGCAGCCCAGAAAATGGGCCCGTCCGCTGAGACCGCCGTTCTTCCCTGCGCTTCTTGGGTGCCCTACACCCTACATTCCTGCCACTCAAAGAACAACAGCGGATCTTATCTGTACAATCCCGGGCCAGGAAAATACCGTGCAATCGCGACCTGCCTCCGGCGTTTAATATCATGTTGGGGAGACCCTGAAGACTGAAGACTCCGGACAAGGCGCTGGCTGCAGCTCAAAGAGATATGTAGGGGCTGTATAAACGCAGCGGTATCCTAGGAATAATAGGTAATCAAATGGATAATCAAATGGACACACACTCTAACATGAAATAGAATCTTTTAAGTTCGAGGTCCTGTACCTACCCCGAAACCCCAAACCCTTTAATGGAACGTCAGTATCTCCCAAGCCAAGCCTAAGACTAGCAAAAACATGGAAGATAGCATACACTCCCCCAAACTAACATGGAAACTCATTCATATAGCCCCTTTTAGAAGGACTGTAGTCTTTATAGGGCCCCTTTTTGGGGTTTCCATGTTCGGGAGTGTAGATCCTTCTGTTTCCAGCGGCCTTTCCTCCTGGCCTTGCCTGGGCACCCTCTGGGTTTAGGATTTAGGATTTAGGGTTTAGGGTTTAGGGATTTTGGTTGAGGGGTTTAGGGTTTAGGGCAGTCACACATCAACACTACTGTAACCCTCTTACCCTAAGGGTCCAAGTACCTAATACAAATATTTACCCCAAACCTGTACTAAATTTACGGTTAACAAATATCCCAAGTAGCTAATTACTGGGTACTTGGACCCTTAGGGTTAGATTGATGGTAAGAGCATGAATTGAGTCAAACAGTTCCTTGAGGTTATCTTACTGGTGGTAAGAAGGGAATAAGGGAATGTAAGCCCTGTGTAGCCCCCCTCTGTAACATATTCCTTTGTTCCCCCCAATAAGTAAGATTTTGACGTCCTTCTCGAAAGAGTGACGTAGCCTCAGATTTGCGGCCTACAGACTATGCATACATTTAAGATCTAAGTAAGCCATTGGACATGTTTGAGTCTCTGAGGAAGTTGTATCAATCTTCGGCGTGGGCTACGGACCTTCCGAGAAGTCGTGCTGCAATGCAATGCGCAGGTGCCTGCCCAATAGATAGGCTCGCGAGCCTCACCCCCAGCACACCGAAATTCTTAGCTAGCGCAGGGAACCGCGCTTGCCGGAGGGAAGTCGTCTGTACCACGCAGACCTTGTCAAACATCGGAGCCATCAGCAACTTTGTCCGCATTGTAGTTTGTACTACAGAACGCTGAAAAAAAAGAAAAACAATCCGAGGTCTGTAGCTTCTTAGCTAGATCTGCAACCCATAAACTAATCACACTGCCCTGATTAAGATGCACGCTAGCAACCACTAATCACCCGTCCCCCCCCCCCAGATCTACACTGGTCAACCTTGTTGTTTTCATTTTGAGGGCGATGGGGTGTGGACTTCTTCTCTCTTTCTACGCATATGCTCAGAAAACGCTGCACTCCCAACATCACGCCACACCCCTCGCCTACCACTGGATGGTCCCAACAACAGAACGTGCCGTGTGTGCCCGCAAGTAAGTGCCCGTGCTACATGTATCATATATCACTTCACAAGATGTAAGAACTCCGCAGCTCCTTTGACCCAAAGCCCCTGATACTAAAGCCTAAAGCATCCTTTGACCTAAATCCGCGAAATTGTTTCGCTTTTGGGACACGAGTAGCAGATGCCAGATTTAAACTCCTTGCTGCGTTATTTTATGTAGCATAACAAAGGTTCAGCGCTATCCGCTGCTGCTAGCTTTTTGCGAAACGACTCCTGCCAACACAAGCTATGAACTTTCTAGCATCAGACACGCACCTGCCGACGAAACCCGCTATTGTAGAGCCTTCATACAGCCATACTCGGCTTAGTGTGGATGGACAAAACTCCTGCATGGCCTTATTTGATAGTTTCCCAAAACAGGGGGACCCCAATATAGACCCTAAAATACTATAGTCCTTATTATTGGGACCCCCAAAAAGGTACCCCTAATTTTCGGAAACCCCCATTTACCTAAAACTCTTTACCTGCTATCATAACGTACTTAGGATTGTGCAGGCCTTTGGCCTGTAGTGCCGAAGATCCTAACAAAAGTGGGCTCCATGCTGTGAAGGTGGTTAATCTCAGCGGCCCTTAGAACAGTAAGCCTACTTATGACCCCAAGATGCCTCAATTACAAGCCTTTTAACCCCCTGTTTCAAAGCAGACTTACGACTTCACTCGTAAATTCTGAGCCCTTAACCCTCAATCTAAACCCTACATCCCAAATCCACGAACCTAAAGCCTAAACTCTAAATCCTAAGCCCGAAAATCCTAAACCGTTAACCCTAAATCCTAAACCCGACTGAGCCTCCTAGAAGCTCAGAGTAGCGACTCGCGCGCTCGCGCCAAGAGCTCCGACTTCTCAAAGAGGCCAACCACCTGAGCAGCAAAACGGCAAGACAGTAATGTAGTAGAGTTTAGGGTTAAGGGTTCCCTTTAGAGGGGATATAGGGGCTGTCTAGGGACTAATATTCAGGAAGTGTTTCGCGACTAGGGATACTACACCCATAATGGGAAATGCAATGCCAAAGAAATTTGAAACCTAGTGGAAACCGTGTTATACAAGGATTGTGTGATAACTTGGGCCTCCTATATCCTTAAGGGGATTTTAGCAACCCAACCCCTGCAATAAAGCTATCATAATCGGGTCCTAATCTCTTACAGTCACTAGAAGCCCCTCATTATGTAGAGATATTTTAGGCTCACATCTATACTATTTGGGCACGTGGACCCTTAGGGAACTCAATGTATAATTTTGAAGTTTAAGCCACAAGGGTCTAAAACGCGGTCACGCAATGAACACACACGTAATTAAAACCTTTCACAAACCTGACCCGAAATTACCCCAACACGCTGTATGCCTCCTATAGGGTCCTCATTTAACGACGACTTCCTCCCTAGCTTCCAAGGAGGCGCCAAATCAGTCTTCCCGGGCAAGCTTGCGCAACTGCTCACTGCTCTCAGATGGGCAGCGATTCCAAAGTAAAGTTGTTGGGCTCGATTCTGGAGGACATGTCCGAATGCTGCACTTCCATCTCGCTGCTTTGGTGTTGCTTTTGGGGTCTCCATGCCCTGTGCCCTGTGCCTGAAACACTAACAAAAGGGGTAGCATGGCCTTGGGTATGAAAACCTTGCTTCATCCGCCATGCCAAGGAGCACTGATTCCCGAATCGAGAAGCAGGGCCTTCAGCTCCTGGAAGGGCGTTTGTCAGGGCTTTGGCAGGTAGGGTGTAGGGCTTGGGGTCAAGTTCGGGTTCAGGGGCTAGGGTGTAGAAGCCAGCGTTTAGGTAGAGCTTCAACCCACGGCGCCCGGCCAAGGACTAGTCCCCCAAACTTAGGGGTCATAGTCATAGCTTTTTTTTTTTAAAGGGGGCAGTCGCCTCGCTGGTTATGGAAAAGGAGCGCCCGGGCCCGATTCTGTGTTTGGCGCAATTGAACCAATAGTTGATAACCCTCTGTTCTAAGCCAAGCGGTCCAAGCGGACAGCTTTTCCCAAACGGTCCGAAGAAAGCACTAGCTCAATACATAAAGCAAACCACTACTGAGCAGTACGTGGCTTTCCAAGTGATTGAGATGGATTTGAACCGGACTAGGTTTAGACAAGAGCTTCGTGAGCCATACTGGCCTACACCTGGCCCAAGACTTCAGCGCGCTCAGCACCAAATTCCTCATGAAGCTTCTGTGTGGTAGCTACTATGAGTAAGGGAACCCCTATATATACCACAAATGCAATCCTGATTACAATGATCCCCCAATACCGTGCCGATAATTTTGGGCAATCTCCATGTCATCTCCATTTTTCTTGGCAGCTCCTTACACCTGCACCTCTGCTAAAGGAGTTCAACAGCTAGGGTCCGTAGCTTAGAGGGGACAACTCAGAAGATTGTTTTATAAGTCCCCACAGTATGAAACAAACTCTTGTTCGGAAAACATCGTTTGGCGAAGCCCTCTTTCGAGCCAGAGGGGGTATTCCTTAGAATGGTGGGCCTGCGAATACATGTCGGAAGTAGTAAGCATGACTAACAAACGAAGTCCTACGAAGAAGCCCAAACCCTAAACCCTTGCCCTGGATCTCCTGGGTTGGTCGCCGCAGCTACATGTATATATTGGGGTTGTGGGAAATCTTGGGGATCCTGACCGACAGTACTTCGTAGGAGTGTAGGGGGCTCAGGGTGGTGCAAGGTTGCCAGACTCAAACCCCAAGGGCCCAAGCATCAGCATAGCAGGTGTTGGGGCCCAAGAGTCCCCACATAGAAAAACATCTGGGCCCCGAACATGTGAGCACTATACACATTTGTGTAAATAACTATATATGTATATACATATATATATATAAGTATCATTTTACATAGTGCGTATATCAACACTTTATGCCCACATATGTATACATATACATATATGCATCCAAATATTATGGTCAGGCTTTAGCCCTCATGAGAATCGCAAGCGGCAGCAACATGTCGGAGTCCTTGGCGGACATCCTGGCAGCACCCGCTTGTCAATGAGGTGGTAAGCCCTAAGCCCTAAACCCCAAGCCCTAAACCCCAAACCCTAAATCCCAAACCCTAAACTCCAAATCCTAAACCCTAAACCCCAGCCCTCAACCCTAAACCATCTTAGCGGTCACCATGCTACGGGTGTTCGTGCTTGCGAGCTGGGATGGGTCCTTAGGGCTCACACTTTCAAAACTACCGGTTTAGGGTTTTAGGGGTTTAGGGCTTAGGGCTTAGGGTTTAGGGTCTCGCGTAGGCCTAGGGGCTCTACCACGGAGTTCACACAGGGGTCCCTTTTGCACACAGCAAGCACAAACAAGAGAACAAAGAAGGTCTGAATTCTACTCTACAATCTCTACATCTTTAAAATTAAATGCCGTGTGTCGCCAGAGACAGA
>CAJNIZ010047571.1:85919-98316 GCA_905231905.1 Symbiodinium pilosum | reverse complement strand
TGGTGCACACGCGAGGGTTTAGGGCTTAGGGTTTAGGGTCAAATATTCTCTATGTATCATAATGTACCACAATGGGAGTACTGAATATATGGGGGTTGGGGGGAATGAATATTGGGGGAGAGGATTACTCTCTTTGGAGCCCAAAACCCAATGAGTACGGGCCCAGTAGTAAAGTACTTGGAGGGTCTAGGAATGAAGTTGTTTAGCTGCTGTGCTCCTAAGCTTTGGAAAAGAGATCTTTCTGCTGAGACTAATGCTCTCGAGTCGCAGATGAAGGCTTCTCAAAAAGAAGGACCTGTGCTATGCCGTTTACATGTACACAGGGTGCAAACTTTTTGGGAGCCACAGGGACACCAAACTTTTGAGTCTCTCAGATCTTCTGTCTGTAAACTCTCCCGTAGAAGTTTTAGTTGCTTGCGCGTTGTCCCGCAAAAGGCCTGACACCCGAGCAGGTCATACCTTGTCATGAAGATACGTCCTAGACGTCTGACTTTGCAATCGTTCCATCGCTCAGACAGCGTTTTGATTTCCACCTGCGATCACTACTACGGATTCTCGGTAGTGAACTACTGCCGAGATCATTAAGCGGGGCGTTCTGATGTGACCTGACTTGGCAGTCGACCTGTCTGGCGTTGCTGCCATACTGCCTTTGACATCTTGCGTTGTAATAAGATCACGGTACAATACTTCCGCTGCCATTATTGTGTCACCTGCTATGTTGCCACTGCCTCTCCCTGGTAAAGCACAGACTCACATGGACAGCTTGTTGCTGGCGCGGGATGCGTCTGTTCCTTTGCCATGCAGAATAGGAGAGGGGCGCTTGTTGGTAGTAGTAATCCGGTTGTGCTGCAAAGATGCCCTGGCAATCTCTTATCGAATCACGTTCTCAGGGATTGCTCGCGTAATCTGGTACAAAGATCTCGCTGGCCCATACAGCATAAGAACTCCTACCTTGGCTGTCCCTGTTTAACACCAAGTCAATGAAATCTCTGGCATGGCAAATACAAAGAAAGCAGTGCCCCGGGGCAACCTTGGCTTACGCATAGTCACCAAGACGAGCCAAGAGTAATCGTAGCAAACCGCCATGACCCGGGAACAACGATCCTCAGTACAATGCCAGAAATTGCTGTGAGAAGTGGTGAGCTTCAATGTCTATTGAACCCTCTGCGACACCCCCGTCCCCCCCATCTCTTACTCCTCCTCCCTTCAGATGAAGCTCATTAGGCCTTACAAATAGCAATCATTCTTTGGGGATATATCTAATTTGCGGAGGGAAGTAAGGAAGGTGTAGGTTTCCATGATGCTGATCCTGGTGAGGAGGTTTAGGGTTTAAGGGTTTAAGGAGGCGTAGCCCATCGGAAGCTTCTTCAATCGACCGCTAGGGGAAGCATGACGAGCTTTCTTGGAACCAGTACTACTGTGTGTAATACTCCTCAGAAAACTCCCAGAATTGTAAGAGCTACTGTGTGTAATACTCCATAAGGAAAATCCCTGAATTGTAACCCTTAAGCCCTACACTCTAGTCCCTAAAGTCTAAACCTTAAACCTCAACCCCTGTAGACCCCTATTCCGTCCTATTGGAAAGTCTGGAACTTTTCCATTCCTTCACTCCCTGCTAACCAAAGGTACTGTCCTAAACCCTAGACCCTAAACCCAACAAACGCGTGGCAGCATGGTCCTTTCCAGATCTTCGGGGCGCACGGCCAGCGCGAGGCGACGTGCCACGAAGTCAGACACGTCCTTGGCCTCCTGCATTCTTTTAGGGTTTAGCGTTTAGCGCGGGTACTTTATGCACGGGGTTATATAGGGGCTGTATAGGGATAATGGAAGAGAGAACGGAAGCTACTATTTAGGATTTAGGGTTGGGTACTGCCCCGACCATGTAACAGTCTATACAAGGGGTCTTATTAAGAGCTATATATGGGTTGTCCTCAAAATTACAGGCCCGTTTTGGCTATAGATTATGTACGGCACATAATATTTGGGGCACCAAAATGGGTCCCTAATTTGGGGAACTACCCATATCATTATAGTATGAATATTATCCAACTGTGACAGAGTGCGGGCAGAACCCAAGATTAATAAAGATTAATAAAAAGGTTATCACGGATAATGCAAGCAGTCACTGCGGATGATCCAAGGCTTGTATTGGGTGATTGGGATTTAGGCTTTGCAAGAGCATTTTGGTAACTCCAAACCCAGAGCGAGGGGGAATCAAATGGCAAGAACATGGAACACGAAATAGGTCCTGAGGTTATGTCGGGGTGTTGATGTCGAGCAATAAGAGTGTTTTGGCAACCACAACCCACAAAATTATGACCCCACTATATTCATGTGAAAGTTGCGGCGGGGGGGGGGGAGGTGGAGGTATCAGAATTTTTCGATTCAGCGGATAGGGCTTTACATTCAGAGAAGAGGGGCATAGTGCTAACAAGCCTGAGCGAATCCTAAACTCTCAACAAGTCCCAACTGTAACTTCAAAAGCCAAAAGTCCTGTAATCCACAGGTATTGGATTCTTGAGCGGCATTGACAACAATAGTGAACATAGCTGTAGCAATAACAATAACACTGATAGCTTGGGTCCTGTCCTCACCCATTAACGTCTATGATAGGGGCTACATAATTAAGGGATATATACCATTGGTTTCCATGCCATAAACGTTAATTTTCCGACTGTCAATGATTGGGCGCCATATCCAACTGATTGCAGTGATGGATGGCGGGCTACTGGGAGTTTGACATCCGGAAAAAATTGGGCCCTGGTGCATTCGTCCCCCCTTCATGGCTTGAAGGGTTTGGGGGCAGTGGGGCTTTAGGGTGTAGGTTTAGGGTGAGCCATACTTCAAAATACACGTTTGAACAAATACATACATGAATATGATTGTGTATATACACAGATAGATAGATATGGGCACTCTATAGTGAGGAGCACATCAAATTGGAGGGCCCCTGTCACCTAGGGGAGGCGACGAATACTCCCGCACTCACCCAGAGGGTCCATGTACCCAATAATTAGGTACTTGGGATTTGGGTAATAGTAATTATAGTACAGGTTTTGGGCTAAGTATATGATTATTGGGTACTTGGACCCTTAGGGAAGTATCTAAACACACCTTTGGGCTTGGTGTTCAGGATTGGGGGTGTCCCAGGCCCCGATCAGCACCATCTCTAGCGTAGGATCAAAGGCCTAAACCCCAACCAAAACTGTGTGAGTCCCTGCGAAAGAGAGGCACAGCTACATTAGCTACATATAGGGATCTGGGGTTGCAGACCCCACCCCTGAAAGGCGGCAAAGGCTAATAACACAGGTGCACTGCTTAAGGCTGTAAAGGACGATTTGAAAGCCTCTTACATGTTAGGTTTATGTACAGGAAATATGGGTGGTTGTCAAAACTATGGTCCCTTTTTGGATCCTTATTATAATACGGCCCCTAATATTTAGGGTACCCCAAAAAAAGACCATAATTTTGACAACCACCCATACGGGGTTCTATACATACAGAGGGTCCCAATACAGGGAAGATGTCCTTATGGTCCCCGTATATCCCTAGGATATCTAAGGGTTAGGGCTTAGGGTTTAGGGTTTAGGCTAAGGGCGGTTTAGGGTTTAGGGAACACCCGCGATGGCCTCAGGACAATAGGCGTGGCCCATGCCCGCATAGCTGCGGAACTCCGCTTGGATACCTGCGGTAGATACACAAAATCCAGCATGACCCCAAGTACTCTAAACGTTTGCGATGACGGCATTATGTAGAGTGTACTAAGTCAACGATAGATCGATTCTTGGGGTAATGATGCTAGACTTGAAGGGACCCCCAAATAGTGCAGACCCTGAAAGAAGGACCCTTAGGAGGCAATGACAAGGAACCCACACCCTAAAACCTAAACCCTAAACCCTAGAGGGTCTCTCCTAGCTGAGGGCTCTTGCAGATCTACCTGAACTAGGGGTTGGGATTCAGGGCTTAGGCTTTAGGGCCTTTAGGGTTTAGGGTTCGGGTTTAAGGCGCCGAGTTGGGGCTGTTAGGCCTTCATGCCAGGCATGCAACACAAAAGCCACATGATTGTTTGCCAAGTTTTCGGTGGTGGTAGCGTTGGGTTAAGGAGAAAGTGTCCTATCCTTTTGCCCCCTATTACCCTGAGGCTCTAAGGACTCATAATATAAGGCTTTTGGGCCCAATGACCATACTATACAAGGCTTTTTTCACTATTTTGAGCCCTAGGGTTAGTGACCCCAATTTTGCAACAACCCTGTGTCATCGGGTCTGGGGCTTGGGCGAGTGACATGCCAACTTCGTACCTACTGAAGGACCTGGAAGAGCTTGCGCGGGTACGTTTGCAAAGTGAGGCTGCAATGGAGCAGCCCCGAAAGTGCCAGAATCGCTTAAGGTCAGTACAGGCATCTCACGTTCTCGAACATTTCTGTAATGACCCTTAAGCGTCAAACACGGAGCCATCTAGCCCTGCCCTTTACCAGTTCCTGTAACCTGCCCAAATCTGCATATTTCCTAGCCCGATTCCGAATGCCGGGCACCCTGAAGCCCTACAGCAATTAGTCCTGCAATCTCAACCACACGTGATTTCACATTCACGATGCTTCCTATAATGTCCTTGCAAGCCGCTATCATACTGGCTACAATCTTTAAGGCTCTCCGTAAGTCCGAGTGTCATCCTCTGTGACCCTCCTCTGGGCACCAGTCCCGTTTGCTAGTCTACCTAATACCTCCCCAAAACAAGCATGGAACCCCAGTTGGGCAACTTTCAACTTTCGTAGGGCAGTAGTCCATGAGGGAGCCCCTTTGCGGGTGTCACGGTGGTTGGTGGGGACGGTGCATTTCCAAATCTCAAAGCACCCCCTCACGGAAACTGCATAATCTTGATACAGCACAAACCATGCGGATAACGCTGCGTTATGCCAACCCCATACCAACTCAAGGCCCTAAATGCAGCAAATATGCCCCACAGTGCAAACTGGTTCCTCAAAATGCTCCATGCGGACTTCTCCAGAAAAAGCAATCACAATGGTCTTCAAAAGACCCTTCCCAAATTGCCCTTTGCAACTACGTCCACTGTGAGAAACTCCCTTAGAATCCCAAAAAGAAGCAAGCCAACGCCAACAACTCCTCCAAGCCATTTGCTACATCCCAAACTCTTAAACCTTACTGCCTAAAGACTGCCCTATAATACTCCCCCATATAACCCACTTAAGGAGTGCAAACTATTATACCTCATGTAGACCGAGGGCTCACCTTGTTGCCGGAGGGTGTCCACAAGGCTACGCCCCGAGGAGAGGGGAACTGCACCGTCCGCCTGTTTTTTGACTTTGATGATGAGATTAGTGTGTTACGGCTTTGGGATTAGGGTTGGGGTTTAGGGTTTAAGATTTCTGAATAAGGGCTGGGTACTGCACCCGCCCAGTAATCATGTATCATACGTAATTATGAAATCATGTATCATACGGGCAAGATTAGGGGCTATACATTATATGTATATATACATACATACATACATACATACATACATACATAAGTCTAAGTGGGGGCACTGCTCAACTTTGATGTGGCCTGTAACGCCAATATCGTGACTATGACCTAGTTCCCCCCTCATTTCCAACTACTTTCGGCAGCCAAATATTTGGGCCAACTACTGTAGATGGAGTACATCTTGCAAAGCCTGGTATCCCAAAAGTACTGCAATCACCGCTTGGGCGCTACACAAGTAATAGGGTGGTGCAACTTTCTCATTTGGGGATTTGAATATTTTGAATAGTTTAGGGGTTCCCGGCGGAGCCTTGAACCATTCGACTTCTCTCTAACTCCTCTGGTCCACAAGACGAAGCATCACATTACCCCAGAGGTTCTTCGTACATGTACATACGCATATACATATATATATATATATAGGGGGGGGTGGCATATATATATATACACAGATATACATATGTATATATATATACATACATATGTGTATATACATATACATGTATATATTCCCTACTAACCCCCTGTAAGTCAACCCTAAAACGCCAGCAGGTTTGGAAACAGCCTCGCCATGGACCCCAAGCAGTCGCAATCGCCTTGCAAAGGGTCGTAAAGACAGCGTTGAGGTTTAGGGTTTAGGGTTTTGGGATTGAAGGCTCAAGGTTTAGAGCTAAGCACAAATGCTAGGATTCCAAGGTATGGCCCCCAAATTGAGCGTCAAAAATGTATGCGCACCAATATTCTCAGGAACCCTATATACACTCGCCAAAGCCCATACCAAAACGCAACCTGCTGTGAATGAAGGCTGCAGCGTTGAAGGTTGCTGCAGGTTGAATGCACTGGCTTGGGTTTAAGGCTTAGGGTGTACGCGGCCTTAGGGGCCTTATGTTTTGGTTTCACCATTAACACATCTTATGCAAGATTTTGTGCTTTAGCTTTCCCAATCAAATTTGACAAAACATGGAACCCAGGATCTGAAACTACGTCAAAAAGAGCACGGAATTATTTTTCAAAATCAGGCCTGGGAAGAAGAAATTCCCATTCAAATTCGAACCACCTTGAACTTGCACAGCATGTAAAACAGATATTCATATAGGGAAAACAATCTGGGACCAGAAAAGAGGAACCCCCAGCGAAATTTAAAGCATGTGTAATAAGAGCTGAAAAAAACAAAATTCAGGCCCTAAACCCTAATCCCGGAACCCTAAGCCTTCATTCCCCAAACCTGAAAGCTTAAATCCCCAGATCCTAATCCGCAGCCTGAAGCCCTGAAACCCGCGGCCTGATCTTTGAACAACCCCCACGCTGGATGTGGCATGTATATTATATAAACGAATTAGAACCATATAGGTTCTGTAGGACCCAAGCTGCAATATTGGCGTAACAGCATCTACTAGGAATATATGAGGGCCCTTCTTCGATTAGCTTACTGGGTGGTGGGTCCACCTGACATATTGGGGGCTCAGAGGCCTTTTTTTGGGCCATACACACAGATATAATTGGGTTATACTTGGGCTATGAGTCGAGGCAATAAAGTTTCTGCAATCACGTCCAAGTTCAGGTTTTGAACTTGGGCAAAAGCCAGAAGCTGTGTACCACGAAGCGCTGTACACAGATTCGCATTGCCTTGCAGATTAGGACCTACAACGCTTACAATCCCAACGAAGGCCGTTGCCACCCTGTAATCGTTTATCATGCCTGCTCAGGCATATGAATCACTCCCCAAACCTCCTTTCTAACCGCCACATCCATCCTTTAAACCCGCAAGTGCGTTGAAATCCTTTGAAACCCTTAAGCAGATGGCTCCCCGCTCATTCGCCTGTTCACTTGCGCAACCGGCACGGTTTGCGGACCGCCGCCCAGGCTGAGGAACGTCGAAGCGGCCACACAACCTACATAAGCATTGGCGCCAGCATAAAGATGATAACAAAGTGGGACCGGTGACGGCGACGGTCGTCGCGGCAGTGGCACTGGCGGTAGCTACGGTGAAGGTACTGGTGGTGGTGCGGATAGTACCCTAAGGGTCCAAGTACCCAATAATCATATACTTAGCCCAAACCTGTACTATAATTACTANNGGGTACATGGACCCTCTGGGGTAGCGGTTCCAATAACGGCAGTTGCTGTGAAAGTCGTGAAATTAGGGCAGAAGCACGAGTAGGAGGTGAAGGTTTAGGGTTTAGGGTTTAGGGTTTAGGGGAAGAGGACTGTTGTGTGGGCCCCCAAGTCAGGAACATGCAAGACGGTTTTCTGGTATTTTTGAGCACTCACGGACTCAGCCCAAGCAGATTGCTTAGCAATTCTTGGCATCTTTTCCTTACATGCAACGCATGCTGCCACTTAGTTTAATCTAAGGGCCACCATAAGTGACCCAAGCCATTTGCTCGGAGAATCTTAGTAAGTCGCTGCACCGCACTATACAGTGTCACGTTTTTTCCACATAGTCTTGGGCTCTGCCAAGAGTGGCATCTAACATCTCAATCCCTGCACGGAGACAAGCTTTGGATGCACGACTAAGCCTATGCTGTTGACGTCTGGATTTCTTAGATCTTTCAAGGTTTTTGGTGATGATGATGATGATGATGATGACGTCGGCGATGATGGCAGCCTAGGCTGAACCGTGGAGATTCTGGTATGTGAAGATGACGTGCGCTGTGTGTTCTGATTCTCTGCGCTCATCAAAGATGGCAAAGAGGTAGTAAGAGAGGACTTGCAGGTAGCAGGTGACTCAGCTCCCTATGGCTTGCTCAGCCCGTCTTCAAAAGCACACTGTGCTGCCGTTGACCAGCTGCCCATAGCTGATGGCTGTAGAGGAAATGCCCTCTGAATGTTTGTCATCCGCACTTGCAGCACCGTCAGCCCTAAAGCAGCGTTGGATGGGTGCGTTCTCCTGGTGCCATCCGGGAGAACTTGGAGAATGGATCTCGGACACGGAGGACATGTGTGAGCAGCTTCAGCGTGACTTGGCATCGGCCGTACAGCCTGAAGCTGTAGCAGCACTTGACCTTCGCCATTCGCCTGCATGCTTCTGACGACTGGCAGGGACTGCACTGCAAATGGGGTGATGTAATACAAGGTAGCCTTGTAGTAGCTTTAGGGCTACATAGAGAACGTGAGCTATGTGTGCATCTATGAAGCATGCTCTCCACATGTGAACAGACATTTTGGGGGAACTCTGGGAGGGGGAGGGAGGTTGCTGGAGGCCCCTTTGTCTGGGAAGGGTTTGGAAGGTCCTGGCAAAATTGATGAAAGGGTTGGGAGGGGCCCTTCCCGGAGGGCCTTTAGAGGCCGTGGGATGCCCCTGGAAGGCCTCGTCGCGAAAGTGCAAGCCCCCCTAAAAAGCCTAATAATAGTGGAAGCTGGAGTCGTCGTAGTCCATTGTAGGAGTGCTCAGTAGGAGGAGGACTAGCATGCTATCCTATACCCAGCTTTCCTACCGTACATCCAAACAAAAGGCCGAAAGACCTATACCTTCAGGAAGAATTGATGGATGCTTAGTTAACTTAGTTGTCAGGGGGAAGGGCAGGGATAGAACAACTCTCCATGAGTATACGCTTTGGTCTCTGCTCGGCATCCTACAACCTCGGGCCGTCGTCGCGGAATGTGGCATTTGCATCCTCTCGGGCTCTATAATGGGAGCGAAATTAGGCGTCCCTTTTGGAGGGGTCACCATAAAAAAAAGAGATTATAATGCTGTTGGGTCTAGATTGGGTCCCCTGCTTTGGGAAGCTACCCTGAGAAGAATAATTCCTAGACAGCCAATGTGGCACTGACATGTTCTACGTCTTATCTCTATAAGAGAATGATGGAACTCCCAAGAGAGTTCTAAGCTAGTGACACCTTGCAGCAGAAAACTGGCCCCGTAGTATTGCAAGCTAAGTAATGCCCTCCACCCACGAATGGTGACAACAAAGCATACAGCGCTACAGGTAAATATAGTGGGGTCCCTATGTATTTCTATTATGCCACTGTCGGCGCGTGCCGGTATAGCATGTAGACCATAGGAACCTACGCACACATATCATAAAGCAATAGTGTAGGATACATGACGACTACTCACATCCCTGATAACTCTCAGTACCCAATACCCATAAACCCAACCCCAAAACCCTAAACCCTATAAAATGGCAACAGTGCCGGCAGCAACCTGCCTACACCTTGATCGCTCTCTTATCTTAAACTGAATACTTAAACCCCCCCATGTAGCTGTTTAGGGTTGAGGGCTGAGGGGAGTAGGGTTCGCGGTTTAAGGTTTCAGGGGCTTAGTCAACTAGGCTCCCCAGCGCAACTACAGTAGGATTTTACTTCCTGGGCTCCCGCAATACATCCACTCACCAATATACCTCCCAAGGAACCCTATTATATAAACTCATTCCAAACCCTGAGCACTAAACCGTGTGACTGGCTACCCCAGCTCCCTACCCGCTAGACCGGAAACCCCCCAAAACTGCCAAATCCTAAACCTTAAATCCTAAACCCTAAACTCTAAACCCTAACCTCTAAATCCTAAACCCAAAACCCAAACAAGCACCTCCGAGAGGGGCGTCAGGAAAGGATAAGGCTGCCTGTTTGCGCAGGATGGGAGGCAATGAAGAAACTGCTTTAGGGTTTAGGGGCTTCCCCAAAAACACAGGTATCTGAGGTTGAAACCGTGGGCCCCTAGTATGGGCCCTTAATCCTGGGATCTTTCTATACTACTATATAGCCTATATGTACCCGTATGCGTCACTAGAATCGCCCCTAAAAGGCCGAAGGGTAGGCCGCATATGGGGCTTAGGGTTTAATTATGCTTCAGAGTTGTGGTTCTTGGATTTAGGATCTAAAGTTACAGGTCTGCTCTTTACCCCTATAAAGAGGATTACAACAAGCTGCTGGCATATGTAAGGCGAACCCCTACATTGCACACGCACACACATACTGCAGGCCTCTCATCACTGTTATGTGACAGTAGTAGAACATGTGGAATGCTTTTGTAAGACTTACACAGAAGCAGCCACCCAGTTGAAGAAACAAAATTTAGATACGTGACTAACCTGCGCCCTTACACCCGAAGCCTCCGAACTCGACAGCCCTAAGCTCTAAACTGTATGTAAGACGCTTCAGGATGTAAACTTAAACGCGAACGCATCTCTGAGACAGCTCAGGATGTAATGTGCTAGGATTCCTCCCCCTATAGCAACGCTCATGCACAATGTCCTGAGTAAAGGCCTCATATCACTGGACTTGCCATCGGACTGTTACAGGGTAGGGTGTTGTGCAGCCCACTCTCGCCAAAACCCGAAACGTGTCATCTTCCAGATAATAAGTGGACTGTTGTCACCCTAAACTCTATAGAAAGGACCCCAGAGCTACCGCATAACTCATATGACTAGAAGCTCTTCTGATCAGAAGTTTGCTTAACATGGGATCGCGGTGTGTAGCATTTAGGGCTCGCCAATTGCACCAGACCCTTTGGGTTTCTGTTCATGGCAGAGGTTTCTGGGTTACCTATAGGCGGCTAAGTTAAGAAATCCTCCCACATATATGTCATAAACAATGCCTTCAAAGCAGTATATTTCCCCAAACTAAGAAAACCTTAGACCGAGTCTTACTGTGCTTTGGAGAGGAGCCTTCATGGAGTTCCATCTTATGTTGGGGTAATACATACCTCTGCAGGGCTAATCATGCAAAGGACCCTCAACACCAAACCCAAAACTCTGAAGAATCTCTGGCACCTGTACAGCAATGCAGCCACCCTGGGAGAATCCGCCGACGAAGATCTTGCCCTGGGAACTGCTACGAATCTTATAACATGGGGACTTTGCTGCTCCGACCCCCGAAAACTAGGACCCTATAATGGTTATATAACACCATTTGGGAGGTTGGGCTTACCAAAACGCGTTCATCATGCAACATAGCTCCAGTTTCCATGATTTGTTCCGCAATTTTTCCATTGATTCTCCATTCCTATGGGTTGGGTTACCAAACTTCCTCATTATTCTATGCGGCTTTCTAAATATGATGTGTGGTTGTATCAAAGCTCCGTTCCTCTCTGCTTGATCCGAAATGCTACTATCGTTTCATGTCCTCACGACTTCTCCAAGTGTTGTGCCTTCTTCTATTCGTTTGTGTTCTTTTTGTCCTCGTATCGTTTTCCAAGTACAACTCCGGATTTTGCATTTCGCGGCGTGCCAGGACATAATCCTCGGGTGCCGGGTCCTAAACCCTACACTGTGCCCCTCAAGGATCCCGAGTCAAGATGCGGGAATCCCTTTTTTCTTTTCAGAAGCCACCCGGCTTTCATAACATGAGCCCTAGTCCAAACTCCTGGTATCCCCCTTCCTAAACCCTACAGTAGTCCCCTATAGAATTTCATTTATGTAACCCCGTAAGGAGTTTAGACTTCAGATAGCTCACATAACTTGAACGACTGCCCGGGACAATAAACAGAAGTCCATGTCAGGAAGACAGACCCTTTGTTGCAGAATAGGAAACAGCAGCCTTCACTCCGAAGAAACGTATACAAGGTCCAGAGTGGTGTTCTTATCATGCTTAATGTAGACCCATGATCAATAAACCCCCTTTCCTTTATTGGGATTGTAACAAGGATCCTAATATTGAGGCCCTTAAAAGGAGGTTACCAATCACGGGTCTAGATTAAGGTCTGTATACCTGCACCCTAGACCCTCAATCCTAAACCTTAAAAACATGCCTCCAAATCCTAGGATCATCCTGTGAAACCGCTTAGGTACCGCTGGAATCAGGGTTTAGGATTTAGTGTTTCAGGTTTAGGGTTTAGGGTTGAGATTATCTCAAGTTGAGGCGATAAGAGCCTTAACAGCTTCGTATACAATTTCAAGGTAGACTGCGGTTGCAAGACCCTCTGACTCAACCCACTTGTGAATATGGGTTGTTCTCAAACCCTAGGGATCCAAATAGC
>CAJNIZ010047571.1:42319-79721 GCA_905231905.1 Symbiodinium pilosum | reverse complement strand
CTGAACCCTAAACCCAGAACCCCAATATTCAATATTCCCTGCAGGAAAAGCAGACGGTAGCATTGTGAAAATACCTACAACCCCCTTTACCTACAGCTTTAGGGCCAATATTCCTGGGTAATTACTGCTAAGCTGTAGGTAATTGGGACTACTATATAGCGTGTTGGGGTTATATAGGGATAATGGAAAAGAACATGGAAACTGATATAAGGTTTAGGGTTTAGGAGATAATGGGTATGTCATATCCCTAAACCCTAAACCCTAAACCGAGGCAGGATAGTGGGAATTGGAGATTAGGATGAAGGTGGGTGTGAAGAGTGGTTCCGTTCGAGTTTGGCAAAGATGACAATGACCTAAACCCTTAAGCCTACACCCTGAACCCTAAACTCTAAACCCTAAAATCCCTACGCCTTTACCTCTAAACCCCTAACCCTAAACCCTTAAAATCCTGACAGCTTGACTGGCTCCCTGACATATTCCCCTTAAATATCCAAGCAGCACATTGGAGTTTGCCAGAAGTATGGTTTGCAGCTTGGGGGTCTCTAGTTTTAGTAGGGGTTTAGGGTGTCAGGGTTCTAGGGCCTAAGAGTCTCTACTACTCGAGGCGGGAAACGTTGATTTACAACCCTGATCGTGGCACATGCCATGGTAACTGCGGAAACCCTAAACCCCCAAAACCAAGTGGTACTAACTCTAAACCCTAAACCCTAAATCAACCCTAAACCCTAAACCTTAAATCCCTAAACCCTAAACCCAAAATCTCTTAGCCCTACTATATAGACCTACAATAAACCAATCGCTGCCACACCTCGGCCGGAGTCACCGAAGCCGTGCAGAAAGATGAAGACGCCGTCCTCCTTCCTGAAGCTTACTAGTGCTAAGGGGATAATTTAGGGTTTAGGGTTTAGGGCCTATAGGGCTTAAGTTGGGTCATTCCCCCTTACAGTAACTGTTACCGCAATGGGTTATAGGAGTTATAAGAACCCCCTTGATAAGGCGGCTTTAAGGACAGTTACTGGGAGGGGGAATGGCCCAATGGATACTGCTATTAACTGTAGCCGTTTAGGGTAACGGCTTAGGGCTTCCAAAAGTTTAGGGACACTACCCCAATAATGAAGAACGACGTGGAACACCGAATGAATCAAATGAAGTGCAAAGTGGGAGTATGTAGCGGGGCTTACTGTCCAGTGCTACTAGCAACTAGTATTTTGAGTTTCAACAGTACTTTTCAGGGAGGGAGCCATCATCATAGCAATGGCATGCCTACTGACCGCGAAACAGATCCCAGCATCCAACTCCCAGCTTTCCTATGTGGTGATATTGTGTAATCACAGTACTTTGACGTTGAGCACCCTAGCCCCGAATACAGAGGCCCCTAAACCCCTAAACCCTAAACTATCAGTTTGAGGTCTACTTGAGGCGCCCTATATCAGAGTTACACAAGGAATGTGGAATCACAACATTGGTAATTATCCCTACGAATCCCATTAACAAATACAAGCTCCATTTCATTTCTCCAACTGTCCAATTTGACTCTCCATCATGAAGCATAATCTCGATAATTGTTCAAAACCCTAAACCCTAAACCCTAAGCCCTAAACCCTAAAACCTAAACCCTAAACCCTAAGCCCTAAACCCTAAACCCTAAACCCTAAGCCCTATACTACTCCATGATGAGTACCACAGTCAACGACCTTTGGCAGGTCAGGTGAGCAAGCGCTTTGACGCTCCCCAGACCACAGATTGAATGCAACTGTCTTGATCTAGGGCTTGGGGGTCACGTAGTTAGAGGGTAATGGAGGGATAGGATAGACGCTTCTCAGAGAATGCTTGAAAGCAACTGGTTTGATTTGGGGTTTCTTGGTCCACATTACCCTAGGGAGAAAAAAGGGTCCCTAACATTGATCCAGGTTTAGGGTTCACAGCGGCTAGTAACAGGATATGGGATATCTAGATCCTAACAATCCTAATCAGGATGCCTCGAACACGTTCAGACACAGCATCAGTCTGCACAACCTAAACCCCCCAAAAGCTCTCTCACCCTGAGCCCTAAGACCTAAACCGCAAACCAAGTCTCCCAATGTAGGCCCGAAACCTTACCCCCAAACCCTAAATACTCAACCCCAAAATCCTAAACCCCAAAATCCTAAACCCCAAAATCCTAAACCCCAAAATCCTAAAGCCCAAAATCCTAAACCCTAAAGACTGGAACCCGAAGCTCTCTTGCCCTAAGCCCTAAGTCGGCTACCCCCCACGCCCCCAAAGCTCTCTTTCCAGGGGTTACTGTTAAGGACTTAACTTAGGTTACCCTTAATTATAAGGAAGTTTGTGGGTGCTTACGCGGAATGGCAGTTTCCAAAAGTCAGAGGACTCCATTATAGACCTTAGCAAGCTCTATATATGTACATTTAAATACACCCTTATATGACCCAGCATAAGACCTAAACCTAAACCCCAAATTTCACCTCAACACCCACCCGGTTCCCTACCGGGCGTCTGCGCGCTTGGCAGCTCGACCAGCTCGCCGAAGTTGGCGAAGCGGCCGGCGGCATCGCGGAGCTGGGATGTGGGAGATATAGCGTGTATAGTCCCCCTCAAGTAGATAGAATATGGCTTTGAGTATTTTATAATAAGATCCTCATAAACCCCATATTCTATCTACTTAAGGGAGACTAAATCCACATAGAACGCCTACAGCTCCTTTGAGGGGGCTCCAAGCCCTAAGTAAAAGGATTTAGAGTTTAGTGTTTAGGAGTTTTTTTCACCCTCAGAGTTTGCGTCTGCACATGACGCAGGGGGGAAAAGCAGCTACTGAGGAACCTGCACGGTACCGCTAGGTCAACAGTAAGAGGCGCTGCACAACTCGCATGCTGACTCCTCAGTTTGACAACCTACGCATTTTCCGCTTGTGGAGGTATAGGGGATTCTTTTTTTTGGAGGGGGGGCGGTCGATTCAGGCCAGGTTTCATTAGGTTTTCATAGGGCTTGCCTGGTCTTGCCAGGCTTCATAGAACCTCCCCTGTTGGTGGGGTCTTTCAAGTTGAGCTTGTTTGTCTGCTTTTTTGTTTTGAGGCCCTACTGCATAACAGCCGCTACATGCCCTTGAGGGTTTAGGAAATCTAGGGATTGCAGTCACATGTCCAGGACTTGTCACAAGTATTACCTGGGCTCATGAACCTCCGATCAACATGGCTCATGTTTGTGCAATAGTCCTTGACAGCCCCAACACACCCCACAAGAATGTGAACTCAAACCCTAAACGCTAAACCCCAGATGTGAACTAAACATCCGGGCCGATGATGTAAAGAGCCGCCGACGTGGTCCTCAATGAGGCCATGGAAACTGTCAGAAAACAATCGTAAACCCTGAAGACTGACACCTAGGATCCCTAGTAACTTGGACTAAAAACTTGGTTGGCCTTTAGAACCCTTTGAAAATATTAGTATATAGGGTCCTTATGACACCAATTAGGGAAGATATTTAAGTATCCCAAAGGCCAACCCAGAAATAGCCACCCTTTTGGAGTAGTGTTGGGCCCTCTTTTAGTCTTGGGGGGCTCCCCCATCTACTCAACACCCCTGACACAGTCCCTGGTCCCGCACAGTTCCTTTTTGACTCCAGGGCCAAACAAGCAGAAAAGAGGGTCATCCGCGTCCCACGTGCCCAAATCCTTACCCCTTACGGCTGGGTGAGGGGTTGCTGAAACCCATACTCCCAAACCCTGAACACTAGACCCTAAACCCCAAACCCGTAACCCTAAACCGGGGGTCCACTCCTCGGGCTTCCCCTTACTGCAAGCACTACTAAGTTTGTGTACAGTAGCTGCTGACCAGTCCTTCTTTCGGGGCGAATATAATCCCCAACATGCAAGAGTAGTATCCATTGTTTTGTCCATGACTCTCGCTCTCTCTCTCTCTCTCTCTATTTGTTATAAAGGGTTTAGGGTTAAGGGATATATATGACCCTCAGTAAGCCATTGGAACAACAACTTCTTACCATCCTCTGCAACCAGAATACGCCTTCGGATTCCCAAAGTACTCGTGGTCTTTAGAAGCACCATTGCCTGGAGTCTAGCCCAGTGACAACTGGTACTTGTAACCGCATTATAACCATGTTGGGGGACTCGGGCGGCTAATAAATGGGTTCTCAGTACATTGACACTTTTGGCTAGAATTACCCTAAACCTTATATACGCCTGTATAACTTTATATAAACTATGAATAAACACCAGCATACACCCCATACAACCCATTGAACCAGGCTATCATTACCCAACACCTTCTATAACCCTAAATGGGCTATAGCCTGAACTCCCAGTATCCCCCTTCTTAACCCCCATAATACTCCCCTATATAACCGCCTTTAAGGAGTTGGGACCCTAAACCCTAAACCCTATGTAACCCCCTTTTACGGACCTGAGATTATGGCTCATATGAACCTCCAAGTAAGCCCTAAACCTTAAACCCTAAACCCTAAATCCTAAGCCCATGCAAGTTGGGTGCAGGGTCTGCTTGTGAAGCTGAGGTGGATGGCTGCGGTTTCGAGGCAGCCTTCTGCACTGTGGGTGTAGGGTTTAGGGGTTTAAAAGGGTTCATATAGGGATAATGGAAAAGATAATGGAAACTACTATAATAGGGTTATATAAGGTGTAGGGTTTAGGGGTTTAGGGTTTAGCATTTCGGGCTTTGAGTTTAGGATTTAGGGCTTAGCATTTAGGATTTAGGGTTTGGGGTTGTGTGTCGTTTTTTTTTTTTTGTGATTACACCAAGCAAGGTTAGATTATGTAAATAAAACACGTTACTCACAAGGAGGATTAAATCTCACTCTATACTGGGCACCCTAGTATTCACGGACATCAGTCGGTCAGATCAAATCATAGTATCCCTAAATAGAATACTTCTCATGTGAGGATTTCCCAGAACCTGGGGAGTGCCGAGTATGGGATGTTAGGGGAATATATTTATATATATATACACGCAAATGCAGAAGTCTCTACAAAGACTATATGTATATGTGTGTGTGTATATATATATATATATATAGCGTTATGTCATTGGTTTGTATGATTCAGGGCTTCCAAAAAATGTGTGTACTGTTTTGGGGGTACCTAGCAGAAGGACTATACAATATATTAGCGTCTGTAGCGGTTCCCTATTTATGCAAACCCTCGCGTGGCCCCCTTAGAGAAGAAATGCATGTGGAGGGAACAACGAGGCTGGAGCTAGGGCTGTCCATGGGCTGTAACTGCATTTAGAATATTAGGGTTATTTTGGGGTAATATAGGGATAATGGAAAAGAAAATGGAAACTACTATTTAGGGTTTAGGGTTTAGCAAACTCATAACCCCGTATTCGCTATGCCAACGACCTCCGTGCTTTGCTTCGTCAGTCTGACAATCTTGTGATATGGGAGTTTCTCAAAAAGCGGGGGCCCTAGGCCCAAGGGGTATAGAGGGATTATAAGGGGATTATATAGGGCCCCCTTAAGGGATTATATAGGGGTTATATTAAGAAATACCCATATGTCCCAGACATCCCAAACCACCGTGACCACAACGAGAGCCACAGCAACAGCACCCACCCAATAGTATAGATCTCTGCTCAACCAATGCTGCATGCTAGAACGGACACGCTACTCATGGACCTGTGGCTACGAAACCAAGTAGCGGCGTGACTACACTTACAGCAGAAAATGTTACAGGACCTGAGGCTTTCGTGTGGTGTTAGATAGCCTTGGGAAAAGCGATCTCGAAAAGTGTTGATGCACAAAGGATTGTCCCTGTCAAGCAACCCTTAGGACACACCGTGTCATAATCAAACCTGTTCTGGTGGGCTTGTTGATATCATGACGCATGTTTCACATTTGGCGTTCTTACAGGCACTGACTGCTAGAGGGAACCCACTACAAAACCGCAATTTTGAGCAACTCCATGTACGAAAGCAAGTAGCTTCTCCCCCAGAGGTCTTTATATACTTGGACCGAGCGTAGCGTGCAGCCAATTTGATTCGACGTGTCTTGATCACACTCCTGGAAGTGTCCCCATGAAATGCAACCTCAACCTTACTGAGGGTTAGCAGGATATACGGGAATATGCCATGTGGGAACTATATAGGGACTATGTTCCCTTAGTCCGTACTAACCACCAGTAACCCTAAAACCTATAGCCTATATAGACTCCGAACCAAGATCTGATTGCAAAGATTTGGACTGCTGCTTATACACCACTCTTATGCCCTAGGCCAGAATGGCTCTGCACCCTACACCCTAAACCCTAAACTTTAAACCCTGAACCAAAACTCAAACCCGCGCCTCTTGTAGGTCCGAGGAATGACGACCCATTACCATTACTTGGTTGGCCTTTTGGAACCCTTGAAAAATGTTTAGGGTTTAGGGTTTAGGGTTCCTTATGAAACTAATTAGGGAAAATATCTAAGTATCCCAAAGGCCAACCCAGATTAGAGTGAGGGAGTTCTAGTAGTACCCTAGGGACCCAAGTCTATCAATAACACCTACCTTGGGACCTGCAGTCTATAAAGAATACCTACATTGGGCTATTTGGATCCCTATACACCCCTATAAGATCCTAGTTTCCATGTCATTCTCCATTTGCTTCTGCATTTGATTCTCCATTATTGGGGATGAATTACCTACATTGGGCTATTTGGATCCCTGGTGGATATTTGGCTCAGGCCAAACCCTAAACCTGAAATCCTAAATCCAGGGTAATTCAGAATAATCTAAATTCCAAAGTTAAGGCCATCTTGGTGCCTACCCCCTAAATAACTACCATTTAGGGTGAGGTCGGGTGAGGTCGCTTTGAATTGCCCAGTAAACCTGAAACCCTAATTCAACTTCACTCCTGCCTGTGTCGGCTGCCGGTTGTCGGCCATAGCCTCCTCCACACGGGCAATAAGCTCAGACTTCTCGAAGCAGTCCTAGTCACGGTCTGGGAATGTTTTGGGATGTTTTGGGATATATAGAGGCTGGGAATGTTTTGGGATGTTTTGGGATATATAGAGGCTTAGGGTTAATATTGGAGAATCAAACGGACCAGAATATGGAAAATTAAATGGAAACTGTGGGTCCACGTAGGGGAAGCTAAGGCTCATCAGGCTAGGGGTTACCGTCAGCTTCGGGAAGAGGTAGAGTTATTTTTGTCAGTCCTGGGAGGTTATGTGAGCTGTAGTCTAAACACTTTACAGGAGAGTTATAGGGATTATATAGGGGGGTAATACGGGGCTTATAAAGGGCGATACTAGGAGTTTAGACTATGTCTCATGTGTAGACGGTGTGTCCATAAGCGCTTTGCAAAATATATCCCCTCAAGATCTTAGGATCCTTTTTGCTGAGACCTCAAAAAGACTAGTAATCGAAAGATGCCCTCTATGAAGGGTTGTGATCATAGCATCCCATGCCCCCCCCCGCCCTGACACCCCGCCCTGACACCCCCGACCGCAAATAAGGCCTGAATGAGCACCCCTTTGAAGGTAGGGGTGCTAAGATTGGGGCTGGTTTGAGAGCTGATGATGTGTGAGGCTGTGCGCTCTTGGGAACTCCCACCTGAGGCGCAGATGGACGTTCAAATCGCATGTCCAGGCACCAAAGCTTTCCAACCATGTTTTGGAACGACTTAGAAATCACGTCTTTCTGTGAAATCCGTACAAATCTGGGGAACTCTTTCTGGATTCTCCAACTAACCCTGTGCAAGTCTTACGGGATCACATAATCTCTTGAGTGTTTTCTCCCTAGAAGGAGAGCGCCGCAGCTCTATGAGCTTTGCTAACCACACCCCTCTACTACCCCTACCCCCTAAGTTCCCCCCGATTGACCTCAACTACCCCTAATCATCCCTGAGTAGCCATCATTAAAGGGTGTAATGTAGGGGAGCAGGAGGGCAATCTATAATACTGAGGGGCATATGCAGCTACGCAATTCAGAATCCTACACCCTACACCCCTGCACCCTAAACCCTGAAACTCTAAATCCCTGTACCATAATCATTCCCCGAACTCTACGCCCTAAACCCTAAAACTTGAAGCAGCAAAGGGTCACTGTGGCGAATGCCTCGCTCCTCCAAGTACCTGCTCAAAAAGTTGAACAGGGATGGCCTGCATTACCCCAGGTACCTTATACCTTGGGAATTATGGTGCTATAGCCCGGTAAGGTCATGCAGGATTTGCAGTCTGAACCCCTGAGCCTTAGACCTAGGGTTTTCTGCGGCTGTACTCGAAGGATCTAGGCATGCAGCTAAATCTTCACAGCTGCGTTTCGGGCTGGGATTTTGGGTTCGAGGGTTTAGGGGTTTAGGGTTGAGGGGTTCATATGAGCTATAGTCCATATATCCTACAAAATTTGATGGACACGGGTTCCTTATTAGGGACTATACTAAACTACAAGAGGGATCCCTATGTCCACTGTTAAGGTTCCTTGCTAAGGCTAATCTTGACAGTAGTTCAAATGCGAATCATGCAAGAGCATTTGCCCTCCTTTACTGTATTCTGAGAAGCTCAGAATAAGGTAGGTCCCTAAAGCCTAAACCCTATAAACCCTACTGATTTTAGGGGCTCCCCGACTTAAGGACCCTACCACGTTGGTGGGTTTGCTGGGCAACCTTGGTTTCTTGCCCTGGCAATTTTCAGACCCAAAATTAGGGTGGACTAGGAAGCATTAAAACCCAAGCATTTTGTTTTATAGTTTTTAGGTAGAGGGTTCTTATTGTAAAGAAATTAAATGCCTATAGTTAAATTCTTCCTAGGGTTCCTGACAAAATCTGCCATTACATATGGTGGACGCTGGCAGAGGCTGGAGCTCTTGACGAAGCACGCCTATTTCGATGGAGGTTCAAGGACTTCACATCTCAACTAAAGTGTAAATAGGCTAGAACTATCCACAAGCCCTCAACCTTGATACCCTACACCAAATCGAGTTTCTCAGAAATTGGTTTAGGGCGATGTCTGCCTGGTCCAAGGACCACCACTTTGGACATGGCACTCAACTAGCTGGTTCTTCAGGGGAAGTGGCGAGTGCATATGGGGATTTTCCCAAATTAGGGGTACCACTTTGGGAGTCCCCATAATACGGGTTAAAATATTTTGGGGTCTATATTGAGGTTCCCCTATTCAGGGAAACTACCATATGGATATACTCGCAGGGATCATTTAAGGGATCCACTCTTCTACTCCCAAGCGGTAGTAAATCAAGGCTAGACACTACCACCCTAAGCAAAGGCGTGAGTGTAGGGATACCATGTACTACGTGCGAAGCTTTCAACAACTTATCTGGACGTCCAAGCCCTACCTGGATGGCGAAATCAGCGTCACTTCCTAAAGATTGGGCTGAATGAGTTAAAGGCGAGGATTCAAGGTTCACGGTGCTTCCTAAAGATTGGGCTGAATGAATTAAAGGCTAGGATTCAAGGTTCAGGGTTAGGTTTTAAGGTTTTGGCTTTGGGTTTTATGTCAGGTGTCGGGGTTAGGGTCATGTAGCCAAGCGTCCGACGCATTTCGCGTGGGGGCCACGTTGCCACGTCTTCCAAAACTCCTGCAGTTTAGGGTGTACCAGGACCTTCCGTGTACCCTTAATTGGGGGTATATGGTCTCTAATAGTGGGTATTTAGGCCCTAATAGAGGGTAGGAGGAGGGTCTAGGTAGGGATTTTCCATTCCATGACTCAATTCTGCGTCTGCGGTGACTGTGTATGAAGCACACGCGCATAACGAATACGATTTGCAAGAGTCTTGTGTGAGCATAGAGTTTCGTAAGTCGTCCAAGACATATTGCCCGGGACACGTGTATTCAAGCCTGTAGAATCTGCAGAGTGTATCAAAGGGTTCTCTGTCTTTAGCCAGCCCTGACCCAAGCAGGCCAAAAAGGTCTGCATCTCAGACTTTCTGGGCAGCGCTAGGTAGGAGCAAGTTTACTGCCTTCAGAGCAATAAACAGGCCCCCTGGCACGCTCTAACCGCATATGGAGGGTTGTCGAAATCTTGGTTCCGGGCTGCACTAAATACTTGGGGATATATTGGGATAATGGAGAATAAAATAGAAACTACTTTTGTGGGTTTAGGCTTTAGGGTTCAGGGAAGCAGGAGCTGCGTAACCAAATGCTTATTGGTGATTAGTAGGGAACAAGGGAAAACGATCCTATATAATCCCTATGGAAAATCCAGTAAGAATAACTCTACTCTGGACCGTGTAGCCTGTTAAGCGCGCCGCATTTCATCTAGTCGGGCCAAGGGATGATCAATTTGGGGCCCACCCCTAAACCCTAAATCCTAAAGCCTAAACGCTGAATCCTGAAATGAGCGTTGTTCTATTTGAAGTTAAACTTCTAATCCTAACATTGAATGCCTACTCGAACTTTGCTCACGCCTTCCCTGCAGAACAGACTACGCCAACACACTCTGGCTATCTTGCTGCCTGCGTGGGCTACGCGGCATTCACGGGCTATAGACAATTCCACGCAGCACGAACGTCTTGTTGCTTACAAATCATACAGACTAAGCGGACGAGACCCCCACAATTACGCGCCTACGACATGCAGGACAGAAGCTATGCGAGCACTCTTGCAGTCTCACTTCCATCCAAACCCATTACTTGCTAAAAAATACCTTGCTGAGATTCATCCTGATCTCTAGACCTTAAACCCTATGAATCCTGTACCTGAAGCCCTACACACTGGACCATGCAACCAGCCCTTAACCTTGAGCTCTTAAGCCTTCAACTCTAGAACTAAGAAAACCTTGAAGATCCCAAGGTGTCCCATTATAACCCCATTATAGTAGTTTCCATTTTCTTTTCCATTATCCCGTTATAACTCATTATAGTAGCTTCCACATGTTTCCATTTTCTTTTCCATTATAACCCTAAACCCTAAACCTTAAACCCTAAACAACTAAACCCTAAAGCCTAAACTGCGTGGTCCCATGGCGGAGGGAGGAGCCTTGCGCGGTGCCGGCCCTGCGAAGGATGCCATGATGGAGACGACCTCTGCAGCGTCAAATGAGTTATGGTCTAAACTACTTGTAGGGTTATGGTCTAAACTACTTGTAGGGTTTAGGGTTTAGGGGTTAAGGGGTTAAGGGGTTTAGGGTTTGGGGTCTAAACTGCTAGTATTCCCCCTTGATAATGGAGAATCAAATGGAAAAGAACATGGAAAATGAAATGGAAACTGCTGTATATAGGGTTATGCAGGGGATTATAGGGGCTGGCGTCTACCTTCCTAGTATCCTTTCAGCAGCGGCGGCGACTGCGGCAACGACAACGGCAACGGCAACAAGAACAACTGCTGCTGCTGCTGCTGCTGCTGATGCTGCTGCTGCTGCTGCTGCTGCTGATGCTGATGCTGCTGCTGCTGCTGCTGCTGCTGCTGCTGGATGGGTGTATGGATACATTCATGGATGGATGGATGAATAGATGGATGGAGTCGATCTGCGGCCTGCAAGTAATTACCGTCGGTCCCGCCTTCTCAAGGGAGCCTCCGAAACCGTTACCAGCAACCCTCTGGTCCAGAGTTCGGGGCACCGTGAACTAGCCGCTTCAGGCATGCTGCCATGAATATGAACTCCCCAGCGCCCATCTATGACAGACGTTGTCCAAACTCCAAATCCTGAACCCTAAAACATCAACCCAAAACCCGAAAGTCCTAAAGCCCAAACCCTATACCCTAAATCCTAACCCCCATACCCTTAATCCTGAACCCTAAGCCCTATACCCTAAATCCTAAACCCTACACCTTCTTCCCTGCACCCTGAACCCTAAACCCTAAACCCTAAAACCCTAAATCCCAATAATTTTGAACGGCTCTTAGCCAAGGCCTGGAGCACGCAAGCCGCTCAAAAAGGCACGGCCAAGCCTGCTAGGATGGGCCCTCCCAAAAGGGTCCTATGAGGGAAAGTATAGGGTTTTGGGGTTTTGGGGTTTTGGGGTTTAGGGTTTTAGGGTTTAGGGGGTTCGGGTTTAGGGTTTGGGGTTTAGGGCTTGGGGTTTGGGGTTTAGGGTTTATTTATTTTCCATACTGTCAAGATTGGGAACTGGGGACAATAATGGTGGTCCTACTGGCTGTGTAGGGTTGAGGGTATAAGGTTTAGGGTTAAGGTTGTCATAGGTATAGGCATGGACATAGCTGTAAAGGTGTAGGGTTTGGGTTGTCATACGTATAGGTGTGAAGGCCTAGGGTTTAGGTTGTCATAGGTATGGGTATGAAGCTGTAAGGTTTAGGTTGTTATAGGTATAGGTAACACGGTTTGGGGTTTTGGTTTTCAATGGTACTTTTTGAGGGTTTAGTGCCTTGGTTGTCGAAACTGATTTCTAAGGCTGTGCAGTTGAGGGGGCATGGGAGAACGAACTGCGTGAATGGTTGGAGGCGCCGTGTAGTTAGACATTACTTATAGGTTCGTCTGCAATAACTGCCACGCATCTGGAATTCAATTTCGGATATACTTGGGCTATAACTGCATCTGGATGATGACTTCCCAAACCAAAATATCCAGAGACTGCAGTCATCTGCTGCTTCTTGCCCTGCTAAACCCTAAAGCCTAAACCGAAGAAACTTGTCCAGGGACCAGCACCCAGCACAAACATTTCCAAAGAAGCTTCTCTTTTTTTGACTCAGGACGTCAAGACTGTTCAGAAACGATCACAGTGGGAGGAGGAATGTCTACTGGGGCATAAAATGAAGCCTGCATGCAGGAAATACACTTCAATCACTCGTGAGGGTTGGATACTGAAATCTGTAGAACTCTAAACCCTAAAGGCTTGGCAACGCCTCACAGACTAAAGCCCATTTATAAGCTGAAGTCAATGAATAATCATTACTGGACATGGGTTCTTAATAGTGAATATATTTGGGACTATACTAGAGCTTGGACACTCTAATACCGACAAGAGCTCATATATCCAGCTAAACCACTATATCGACCGAGTTTCCATGTTCTTTTCCATTTGATTCTCCATTATTTAACGGCTTCCATTTTCCATTGCCCCGGAAAAAACTTATATAATCCTCTATCCCTTGGTAACCCTAACGCCGACCGTGATTCATGTAAAGTACATCATCTCTGGTGGCGTCATGCGGCAACAGAGCCCACGCCAGAGAATCTCCCTAAGCACGGGTGAGGAAGAATGCTTAGGGAATAGGGTATGATCCTTTTCGAGTTATAGGGTGCGCATAGAGGAAGTAGCATTGGGATGCATAGGGAGTAACTTTTGTCACCTAAACCTTAAGCCCTACCTGGACCCCAAAAGTAAGTAAAGATAATAGCCCTTAACCACTAAAAGCAGCCCAAAACGCTATTATTCTACATACTTTTGGGGCTCAGGTGAACTCTAAAGCGTATCAAGTCTGCAAATCAAAAGCGGCCTCAGGGCCTGTGGCATGATAAGCAGCAGCGTCAGGCTGGCGGTTAGCGACGCCACCGTTCCCCGGCGCTTTGGCAAACCCATGGCGGCGCAGCGAGGGTTTAGGGTCTACCTGAACCCCAAAAGTATGAAAAATGATGGCCTTTATGGCTGTTATTATGGGTTCAAGGCTACTATTTTACATACTTTTGAGGTTTTAGGATTTAGGTTACCCCAGTCATGGAGAATCACATGGAGAAGAAAGTGGGACATGAAATAGACACCGGGGTTCGGTAGGAGTTTATAGGTTTTGGGCGTACTTTGAGGGTCAGGGGGGGTTAGTAAATAGGTTGATAATGCGCACAACTGGGGTCAGTATATGGCTTCTGGGAAGCTAAAGTATACTTACTGAGCCCCTCTGGCCTTCCAAGTACTATGTGCGAAAATGCATTGAACCCTAAACCCTAGACCCTAAGACCAAAACCCTAATATTCATGAGCCTCTAGCTCTGGTCTGCTTTGGGAATCCTCAGACCTTAGACATCCTTAGATAGCCCACTAGGGTGTAGGGTCACTTATGGTTTGGGATACATAGGTAGATAGCTTGGGCCTGGAGTCACGTGTCCTTCAAATGCAAGTGCGGGTTTCCTGCATCCTGGCTCCTTTTGGCTTTGGGGTCCTTGCCAAACTTCATGTCAAGTCTCTTGCTTGCGGCGTTTCTGCATGGAAGCGCGCACGACAAACAGCACACAGCCTCAAGATCGCAAGAAGATGTTCACAACAATCTTAATCTGCCCTTAGCAGGTGCCACTAAGTATCTGTCACAATCTACTTCTGACAGGAGACAGGCGAATCCTACAACAAATCCATCAAGCTAGGTGTTTGCGTCTGGAAGCTCAGGGACGAGTATGTTCCCAGTTCTGGCCCTTAGGTGAGGGCCTAACAGTATTGCAGAACAGTTGGTATGAAGGCACTACACATGCCAGCGCATGCAGCAAGATGGATGCTTGTACATCCACCTGAGGCCATGCCTGAAATCAGGAGAACCAGAAAATATTACAAAGAACGAGACACTCGCCAAAAGATTATCCACAGGATCCAAATTCCCCACACTGCATCCTGAGAGCATCTACATGATGAGGCTTCAGAGAAAGCGATCGATACCCCGATGAAGCCAATTAAGATTCCCAATGTACGTGACCTCATGGATGCGTGGGCACACCAGACCGGACTATGACCATCCCCCGAAGCTCAGGACATTTACCACTTGCCACGGAGAGTACTCTAGAAGCCGTTGTGTTTGTACAACAATCCTTAAATAACGTCCTGTGAGGTACACCGAAATCAATCTAGGCTTCGGGTGGTGCAGATTGAACAGTCTGAGCGGACGGCTGCCACATGACTGCGACGGTCACAATAAGGCCTTGCATTGCCCAGTGGACAGGGGTTGCGGAGTTCAGGGTTTAGGCTTGCTGGATGCGTGCATCTCTTTCTAGGCAGGCAGTGACCTTGCCAAAAAAAACATGGAAACCAGTAGAGCCTTTGAACGGACCTAGTCCTGATAGGGCCCTTTCTGCGGCTCCACGTTACTTTGGTTGAGAGTAAATGTCTTTGCGGAACATGAGCGGTGTTACGTACTGCGAAGGGATGATCACGGCATTAGCATTGTACAGATGTTCTGGGCACCTACACTCATCTTGCTGATGCTTAACGGGGAGCGGGGGAGTGAATACAGGCCCTAATCCCTAAACCCTAACAGGGCGCATCTAGAGATCAGTATGGAACCCACTCGTCGTCAAGTACAAGCAAGATGGCCAAGATCTGGGGTCTCTTTTTTGGGTCATCCCGTAATAAGGGTCTTTATGTTGGGGGGGGTAAATCGAGCAGGACTCACATTTGGGAAATTGCCATTGCAGGAAACCATGCCATTTTAGGGTGACGCGCTGCATTCGCCACCATCCCAAACCGACATGAACCCCCCGCCAAAAGGGCATTATAGCATTCCATGAGGCGTATATAGGGAGATGTAGGGACGCGTAGCGTCTTGCGTCAGTACGTACGCCTCCTGACAAGCACAGAGCCCAAAAAGGGCTTCCATCGTCGTGTCCTTTTCGAAAGGTCTGTGGGGTTGAATGTTTGCTTGGCGGAGAGTATACCCTAAGCTCCATACGTCCCTACATATGCATAAGCCTCCAAAATACATGTGGATGTGCTCTAAACCCTGTGCATCTCCACACGTCCCTATATACCTCCAAATAAATCTCTATGATGCGGCCTGTGATGTTAAGTTGGGGCAAGAAATGTTGAACCAACCACAAGCCCCAAACCCCCAGCCACAAGCCCTAAACCCCCAAACCCCCAGCCACAAGCCCTAAACCCCCAACCCTAAACCCCAAACCCTAAACCGCACACCCTGAACCCCCTAAGCCCCATTCCCTTATCATGCTCTTGTCTGAGGCTCTCAGGTGCTCGCATTTCTGGGGAAGCCTTCATTCCCATATATATATATATACATAGCGATACACACATATAAATATGTGTACGTAGATAGCTCATCATATATGTATATAGATATATGATGATATATGCATAAAGCCTACTTCAGGCGTCTACAGGCAGACTGGAAGGTAGACGTAAGGCTTCTATGGGCAAACTGCCTGCCAACTGCTCGCGGTAGCCTTCTCCCACGGCGCTTGTAATGCATGTTCGCAAAACGATACCCTAGGCATCCAAGTATACACATAATACCTACCTACATTGGGCCTCGAAGTCTGTAAATATTACCCACATTGGGGAGTTGAAGTTTTGTTGATGAGGGCTAGCGATGTCATTCTTAGCTTGTGGTAACTGAAGTCAACACAGCCAGGTACCACACCGTCAAATGGGCATCTAGTTTGGGTTGGAAGTTTCGGTGTAGTTTCGAGTAGCGTTCAAGATGAACGTAAGCAGCTCCACGACGCCGCTTCCAAGAACACATGGGTCCTCAATGAAAAGGGGCCAAAGTTTTCTTGAACACCTACTACCTACTAGACCCTAACAAGCTTGACTCAGTCCAGTGAACCCCAACCAACAAAAAAGCAACATGAACACACATCAGCCTGAACTGCCACACACGACACTAAAATTGAACTCTGGATGTGCGCATTTATGTATACTTATATGCCTATGTGAAATGCACCTATATATATATATACATGTATGCACCTGAAATGTTCAAACATGCAGCTTAGCGGCAATAGCAAAGTCTCTGTTGGTGCTGCTGCAGTTACTTGGGAGCTTGAGCCCGCAACTGCATGAAACAACGAGGCACAGCATGAGTCGTTCGGCACGGCGTTAGGAAGAGTTGCTGAGCATGAGGCACTCGATGGGCAATCCATGCAGAGAACGATTCGTCAAAAGCATCAATCCTGAAAAGCAGAGGCTTCCTGGAGATTTAAGCTGCTCTCAAAAATCTCTGGGCACCTGGCCATGCTTTGCTAGCTTGTTACGAGTACAATACTTGCACAAATGACAACAAATAAGATTCAAAGATACGTGAGAAGGTCTGTACTGCAGCTGTGCCTGGGACACTCTAACAGCACAGAATCAGACTGCAAAATCCCTATACAATTTCTACAAGGCAAGCTCAGTCTTTGCACTACCATTCTATCCTCCTACTCCATCCACCTATGAGCACAAACAATTCCACCTACTCCTACTGCTGGCGGCAGCAGCAGCAGTAGAAGAAAAAGTAGCAGCAGCAATAGCGGAAGTAGCAAATATAATCAGTCATGATAACAACGGCCTCCATGATTCTTATCATTATTACTATTGTTCTTGCTGTCATTTGTATTGCGGCGCTGCTGCTGCGGCTTCTGCTGCTGCTGCTGCTGCTGCTGCTGCTGGTGGCGCTGGTGTTAATGCTGGCGCTGCTGCTGCTGGTGGCGCTGGTGTTAATGCTGGCGCTGCTGACTAGCATTGCTATTTCTAACGGCCACCGCTAGCCACCGCCGCTGTCACTGACCCTGCCGCTGCTGCTACAGCTAGCTGGCTTACTACGGCTGTTCCTCCTGGGCGGTAGTACTCGTGGCAGCAGCATCAGGTGCAGCAGGAGGATGAGAAAACAAATAGCCGCGGAATGCCTCGGCTGCTGATGGTGATGATGATGATGTTGATGTGCGTAGCGCTAAAGTTCCAGAGAACCTCTTTTCACACGAGCGGTCTCTCGCAGCAGCGCCTGTTGCCGAGGTGTCAGATCTCCTTCTTCTGCAGCGAAGGCCTGGGTCATAGCGTGGGAACTTCCCCAACGATGCACAGCTTGAGGAGCAGGAAAGGAGCAGGAGTAGAAGGAAGAAGAGGAGGGGCTGTAAGGGTGGCAGCATGTTTGCCTTCGTCCATCAGTAGCTAGATTACAAGGGATATTGGAACATGTGCGGTTGCTTTCGGGGTTTCAGTGTGTATTTACTTGAGGGTGGCTTCGTTTTGGTGTTGTGGAGTGAGATCATCAACTACACCCACTGCTTTGAAAGGATCATTGAAAAACGCACAGTCGGGAAGCTAAGACAGCTAAGACTACTTGTCCCCAAAGGATCAGAGTGACGTAGATCCATCGTTTCAATCTTTGAGCATCAGCCTTGCGGAGAGGAATGGTCCTAGGTCCTGGGCGGGACAGAACACACTTTGGGGGGACTGCTGCTGCTGCGGAGCACCCACCATCCAGGAATCGTGGGGGCAGTCTGCAGCACTCTGTATAATTACAAACGTGGAAGTCCTTTGAGTGGTCCGAGCCAATGAGAACCCATGCCCTGTGAAGAGCCGTGAGGCGCTCCACAAGGCAAGCTCTGCTCGCCAAAAGACCCAGAAACGAGAGCCAAGACTGCAAACATTGAGTTCTGGGAGGGCCCCCAAACCCTAAACCCTAAAACCCTAACCCTAAACCTTAAAACCCCAAAGTTCGAAACGCTAATCCCCTAAACCCTAAGCCCTAAATCGCAACTTGTTCAGGCGTCATGTGGCAGGAAATCAGGCCTGGGACCCGATCCCCCGGAAATCCGTGATTCGGGGGAATACCCCACTAAACCCTACGCCCAATGCCCAGAAACCTAGGCTCTATAGACTCTAAAGTTTAGGGTTTGGGGTTCAGGCTTTAGGGTTTCAAATTCAGGGCTTAGGGATCCAAATAACCCAATGTAGGTCATACCGACAGACTTTGGGGCCCCATTTAAATACTATTTGTATACTTGGATGTCTAGGGAAAGCTCTAGACCCTAAACTATTAGAGCCCGATCCATCTTGAATAAGGAGCACACTTCAAATGATACTAGGAACCATAATATAATGTGACGTGAGGATTTTTCCGAACTAAGGGGTAGAGGGGCTCCTGGGGCACGTTACCCATAAAGCTATACCCCTCCAGAGACTGACATACACATATATGCAGATAACCCCAACGTATACCTAAGAATACTATACCTTAATAGAACGCTTCATATCCCCAAAGTCCCTATACAGACATTTCTATAAGCCGCAGAGGAGCCCCAGTTATCCCCATTGTTAGCCTACATACTACGTCCCCCACAAGACCCTCCAACCCTAAACCCTAAACCCTCCAAGCATTGAACACCTCTACTTGGGCCGCCACGGGAGGGACTGCTTCAGCTTCTCGGCCTGCCATCGTACAAGTAGAATGAACGCCAGGATGGGAGTTTAGGGTTGAGGGTGTCGAGTTTAGGATCTAGTGTTCAGAGTTTAGAGTTCAGGGTTTAGGGTTTAGGGTTTGGAATTTAGGGTGTAGGGTTAGAGTTTATGGTTTCTAGCTCCCTTAGGCCTACATAGGGATATATAGGATCTCTTTCAATGGTTTAAGGCGACCCTAAAACCAGAAGGGCCAGCTGGATTGCTTCGGGGTTGCATAAGGCTTCGTGTGCAGCCTTCTGGGTGAAGAAACACTTACCCTGAGGGTCCAAGTACCCAATGATTGGGTCCCTGTAAAGGGATTTTTTCTCTGAATTTATAGGGATATACAGGGATACATAAGAATAAAGATTTAGGGTTTGGGGCCTTGAGATTCCAAGTATGCCAATAATCGTGTACGTAGGAGGTGTGTGATAGCAATTGTAGTGCAGCCTTGGGTTAGTATATGCTTATTGGGTGCTTGGACCTTAGGGTGACAATACAATTAGTACGCGTTCCACGTGAGACAACAAAATCCTGTCACCCCTCAACTATAAACCCCGACCCTTTAACCCGTATCACACTGAAGCCAGTAAGCGATCCAAAGGTGGATGGAGGAAATTCAGGATCTAGGGTTTAGAACTTAGGTTTAGTATTTTGGTGATCCTAAGTGGTGCAAAATTTCCTCCCATCCAAGCTAGCAATTGGGTCATCCTGGACAGTCAGCATATCATTGGAGATTTTTTGCGAGGGGAGATGCTGGCAGCCCTAGGGATATATGCAGCATCCAAAGAGACTCTGAGTGTTCAACAAACTCCCATGGCAAAAGCTCCCACCCACCATCCTCAGAACGGAGGTCTCAGGAATGGGAGCCTTAGGGCACAAAAGGAAAAGGGTTCATATCAATCTGTGGCTGTTATTGGTGCAAACAGTAGCATGATCACCCCCACTGCGTGGTTGATGTGGTGAGAAACCCCAAACCCTCAACCCTAACCCCCCTGCAGGTAGCGGCCTTCGTCTTGTCAGTCATGATGAGGGTGTAGAGGTATCGACTGCACCTCTCGTTACTTACGCTAAGGCCGACAGTAGTGGTTAGGGGAAATTGGGAAGTGAATCGCTGCACTCTCTACAGAAGCCACTATACTGGTACCCATCCTCCCTAACCCACTCCCCTTAAGCAACATTAGTGCTTTATGAAGAGACGAGATACCCTAAACCCTAAACCCTTGACAGTTTCAAGGTTGGTGGCTCTAGGGTGGGTGCGGGAAATTCTTGAACCACTACAGATCCTCAAAACAATGTAAAAGGCTAAATAATTGGCATTATCATCTTGAGGTCTATTTCAGGTACCCTAAACTGCGATTATATAAAGACCCTGGAACCATGATATTGAGCGACTCTAGCACTGCAATTCCCATTTTGGAGGGTCAGGCTCAGGGGGCTTAGTACGGATACCTATAACCTTTGTAAAGTCTGCATTAACCTTAATTATCCCTACTTACGAAGTCCTGCTGACCCTCCAAACAGGGTGTATGGAGTATAAAGTGCTGCCTTCTTCGTTTCACAGCAGGGTGGCTTTCCTGGTTTCTTGGCCTACTGGCTTAGGGTTTAGGATCTAGTGGGATAATGCTGCATACATACGCACATACCTACGATGTACATCAACATATACTACTTACATGAATACATATAAAAGTATAAATGAAGATCTATATTACATGTATAATACACACATGATTTTTCTCATTATTCAGGCCTTTTCCAACATTGACCGGAAACCAGACCGTCCCAACACAAAGGGTCCAAGTACGTGGATGCAGTTGAGCCCTAGATACACTGCCCTAAGCCCTAAGCCCTCAACCCTTAACCCTAAACTCTAAGCCCTAAACCAATAGCAACAGCGTCATCATCTCGACCTCGTGCTTAGTTAGGCCTGTCTGGTTGTGGAGATCGGTTAAGGGCATTAGTTAGGTGGACTCCCTACGCAGCGCAAAAGTGACTGTAAGGGATAAGGATCATATTGGGGTCCTCTCATTGTATTGCTATTATAGCACTAGTACAGTGTGGGGGGGGTCCTGCTACGTCCTGAGGCATTAATAAAACCTCCAAGAACGAACCCCAAAGCCTTCAAACACTCACATGTAGGTCTTTGGCAGAGCCTACTCTGACACCTCAAACAGGAAGTTCAGTGACTTGAAATCCTGCACGCGCTCAGTAGCCTAGAATAACCAGAGGCTACTTTTTAGTATGAACTGATTTTACAAAGGAACCCAGACCCCCAACAAGTGTAGCATGAGTCTACTGCAAATCCCAGGGAGCAGCGTTGGAGCTTTAAACTAAGCACCCTAATGAACTCTAAACCCTAAAGGCTAGACGCTAACCCCCCAAGTCATCCGCACCAGCCACTATGAAGGCTGCGCCTGATCTTGAACTTGGTCTGAGTGCCGTTCTTCTTGATCTTCACCTCAGTTGTGAAACGGCTAGGGCTTAAGGGTTTAGGAGTTAAGGGCTTAAGGGTGTAAGGTTTATGGTTTGGGGCACAAATGTCCAGCCTGCAACTAGACCTCCCACTGACAGCAACATTGGAGACTGTAGCACGCACCCTAGACACCACACCCTAAACCCTGGACCCTGAACCCCTCCTACCCTACCCTGCTGCATTTACCAAAGGACATACTTTTGAGGGGACCTTAGGATCATCAAAGTGTCTTCCTGATAATTAGCATCCCTAGGGTGTAGAAATCATGCGAGGAGCGGAACGGGCATCCTTCCTTCGCGCAATCTGGAGGAACCTGAGGCTGCAGAAACTTGAAAATTCGTAAAGGTTTTATTCGATGTTGTTAGCGTTCTATTGTTGTTGTATTAAGTTTTCTTTGGTTTTTGTAAGGGTTGAAAATTGAGTTTGATAAGGGGGTTATTGAGGTTTCACTGGGGTTGAAGGTGTAAGGCTTAGGGTTTAGTGTTTAAGGTTCAGGGCTAAGGTTTAGAACTTTACATTTGGCAGAATTTCAAGGCCTGGGTCTTAGGATTCCTACCCTAGACTGGGTTGCTGTTAAGGAACTTAAATTAAGTTACCATAATGGGTACATGTAGTAAATAAGAGGGCTTCCCCAATATAGTAACTTAATTTAAGTCCCTTAACAGCAAGCCAGTAGAGCCTGATCCTTGAGCAGCTGGTGCCTCGCCGCTCTTGTCTCTTGCCGGAACTTCCCTCGTTTCCAAAGCCATATTGCACCGGGTCGGGAGCGATCTGTATTCTCCCGGGCTTCGTTTTCGCCATCAAATAGAACTTTTGCCTGGGAAGTATGCAGAGCACATTAAGTTGGACGGCGACTGCAACGGTTCATAAGTCTACTGCCGTCCGAATCTCTTTCGCGAAGAAAAAAATTACTGGAGTCTTACTCCGCTGGCTTTAACAAGCCCTAAATCTTAAAGTATCTTAAAGTTAAACTTCATGGCTCTGCACCAAGAAAGTGATTTTCAAGGGTAAAGGGAGAAGGCAGCCAAACTTACCCGTACCAAATCCTGCATGACTTATACTTTGTGAAAGATGGTACTTACTGCAATATGATGAGGTCGTCACGGGTTTTGTAGTATCAACAATATTTCAAAGACAGCTCTAGGGAGGTATTGATCCGGTGGCTGAGCTAGGAATGATGAGGGCTCTTCTTTAGGAAATGGATATCTCCCTAAAGAACCCACGACCTGCAAAAAGGGCTAAACCTGGACGGACCTCTTGCGGCCCGAGACCCTAAGCCCATCATGCAACTTTAAGTACGGAACCCTACAACCTAAAACTCCACACAATCATAAGCCCTAAGCCTAAACCCTACAACCTGTACCCTATATGCACCCCTACACCTCACAGTGCTGCTACTATTCCGCGAACAGGCATGGGGCGCTCGAACTCCAAACTTCAGGGCCACAATAGCCAGGGGGTGAGAAGAGGGCCAAGCTAGGGAGTTTCTCGAAACAACCAACAACCTCTATTACGGTTTAGGGTTTGGGGATGAGGGAATAATGAGGTACCCGATATGGAGGCTCATAATCCGCATTCTCACCTGAAATCGCTAAATCCGAAACCCTCAAATCCAAGCCAATTCCTAAACCTAACCTAGAGGGGTACCCTAAACCCACGTCGTTCTGAAGGGTTGGGGGAAATGCTGGGGCAATCCGGACATTTGTGGAGGATTTCTCAAAGAAGGTGGCTTTTTTGATGGGATTCCTGATTGAAACCCAAAACCCTGATCCCTAAATTCCCACCCAGTCTGCTTAGGCCGTTCTCACCCATTCGGGGTAAGACAATGGGAGGAGCTTATGGAGAGTGGACGTATGAGCTGGAACCTCTGGAAGGCCCCTGGAGCCCTCTGGAGGTTCCTGGAGGCCCCCCTGCCGTGGGCCTGTCATGATGTTTGCTCGAAATCAAACGCCAGAAGACAGTCTTTTTAGGTGGGAATTCAGGGCGTATCCCTAAACCCTGACAGGATTCTGGTGGTAGCCTGCGATGTGTCACAGCGGGTGGGGATCTTGAAGAAAGCCCAGCTTCCCTATACCCTATACCCTAAGCCCTAGTCCCAAAACCCTGAACCCCAGCCCCTAAGCCGTAAACCCTAAACCCTAGTGCCTAAATCCCTAAAGACTAAATTCCTGATTTGGTAATTTCGCTAAACTAGGGGGACCCCAATATAGACCCCCAAAAACTACAATCCTTAATGTAGGGACCCCCAAAAAGGTACCCCTAGTTTTGAGAAAACCCTAAACCCTAAACAGTAGTTTCCATGTTCTTTTCCATTATCCCTATGCAGCCCCAAATAACCCCCCAATATACTATAGTAGTTTCCAGTTTCTTTTCCATTATCCCCTCCCTAAACCCTAAACCCTAAACCCTAAACCCTAAACCCTTACCAGCCATTTAGAGCTCTGGGTGTCTGCTTCAGGATCCCAGGTCCGCACGCACGGATCTCGGTAATCTGCTTCGGCATGTCTTGCCTCAAGGGTACCCCTAAACCCTAATCCCTAACTTTTAAGGTTTAGGGTTTGCGGGTTTGGGATTCAAGGGTTATAGTCCCCATGAAGTAGATAGAATATGTGGGGATCTTATTATAATATACTCAAAACCATGTTCTATCTACTTAAGGGGGACTAGAACCCCTAAGCCCCAATCCCAAGCCATACATGCTTAGGGCTCTGCGCTCTCAAGAAATTCCGGGTTCAGGGTGTCGGGGTTGAGGGTTTACCTCTCAGAAGGCAGCAAGATGCCGACTTGGGACTTAGGTTTAGGGGTTGGGGGTCTAGAGCCAATGACCCAACAGTGGCGAATCAAATAGAAAGGAAACATGGAATAGCTTGACCCTTCTTGGAGCCCCACTGCATGGCTTTCCTAGCATGCCTTTTGAGCCATCATTCTTTGGGGCTTCTCATCAGTTTCCACTTTGGGTTCCCTGAAACCCTAAGCCGTAAACCCCAAGCCCTAAACGCTCTGAAAGTGTGAGTAAGGAAGCCTCAAAGCTTCAGAATGCCCCCAAATCCAGGGAAACCTGGGTTGCTTTTAAGGAGCTTAAAGTAAGTTGCCAGAATACGGGCACGGTCATAGACGTCTATATACATACAGACATACACACACACACACATATATATATATATATACACACCGTAAATACTGAGGTTTCTCGGTTTCATGATTTTGGTAACCCGAATGAAACATCCTTAGTCCAAACCCAGGCGTTGCCATACGGGCGCCATGGGCAGGGACCAGGCTTCTGACACAAACACAGCATGTGAACAGCAACCTTGCGAAGTATGCATGAGGTTGGCATTTAGGTTTTTTCAAGTCCATCGACGGTATTACTCCCGCTACGGTTCCAAACCCTTCTCAAATACCCATAGCTCCGGGTGGCTTTTACAACTTTAAATTCTGCAGCCCCAAACCATATATAAAACCCCCAAAGCCTATGCCCCTAAATCCTAAGCGCGCAGGGCCTAGACTCGTAAACCCTGAGCCCCTTCAGTTGCCCAAGCCGCTTGTTTGTAGTAAGCGTCGAGATCGACTTTGGAGCTACTCTTTGAGCCGCAACACCGCTGCAGCCAAGGGCGCTTTGCTGGGTTGTTGTTCGGGAGCTTACTGAAGTCATCACAATGAAGGAAAACGGACCGAGAAACTGATATATGTGGATTTAGCTGAGTCAAACCAGTTACCATCATATGGATATACAGCAAATAACGGGATTCCCTCATAATGGCATGGCAGCTCAACTTGAGTCCCTTGCCAGCAACCCAGTTTGCATTTAGCACCTGGAGGTGCAGGGGTACCTACCTCCCAAATACTCATACTCAGAGCCTATGCGTGCGCCTTTATTTTGAAGGCTGGGAAGCTTCAGACTAGTAATACAAACAAGTAAAGACCAGCATCCCCAGCAACCAAGGACTAATTTAAATCCCCCCTTGTTTTTGAATACAGCTTAATTGTATAAAAGCCTCAGGATCCCCAAAAAAACAACAAGGGCTTACTCAACCCCCCTGAAGATACCAAACATTAGCCAGGTTTATGCGTAATTTAGTTGCTCTAACTGCCGCTTGGAGGTTCCTGGATAGGTTACCATCAGGTTATTAGGGTTCGATGCCAGCTAGGTGCAATTGGGTGTAGTTAGCTCAGACGCGACGTGCACATCAGCTACAATCAATACTTCCTCATGAAATGAATGAGTATGGGTCTATCTTGGGACATATAATCTATATACATATGCGAACGACTACAACAAACAGAGGGACCCTTGTGTCCACCCTGAATGGTCCTTGGTAAACCAAACCTTCTCAACAGCTCTTGTACACTTGGACTTTCTTGCATAAATAAAAAACTTTTGGTTTTAAGGCTGCGCTGGCAGCTGTCCTTACCATTATCTTCTCCACTCCCCATGTAAACCCATCTTACTTCTAATTATATGCGCAAGGTATCATTGCAAACAACGTGCAACAACTCCTTCAGAACATCCGCAGCAGCGTCAAAAGTACATGAGCTTTAGTCTAAACTCCAAGTATCCCCCTCTGTAACCCGTATAACACTGCCCCCAAAAATACCATGTTTTGCGCCCCTTCAAGGAGTTTAGACTACAGCGCACATGAGCTACTGTCACTATTTCCTACACAATTTAATGGACATGGGCTCCTTATCAAGGACTAGAATAAGGAGTATAATAAACTACAAAAACGGACCCCTATGTCCACTGTTAAGGTTCCCTTACTAAGGCTAATATTGAACGTACCTCACGTGAGTTTCGGAAGTTCTGGTCTCAGAGAGGTGGCGGCTTGAACTTTTTCAGTCTGCTAGGCCCATACGGCCTGCGGACTAAACAAAGACCCTGAATACAGCCGGTGAAAGCCTGTGCGTGTTCCCGAAAACTCTCGGAAATAAAGGCTTTCAAAGCACCCCTAACTGGATTGGGGTTACAGAGCTCCAATGAGGTCGCTAGTATACTTATCGGCCACCAAAGAAAGCACTTGGAAGGTCTATTTGGAGGGTCTGGGGGACACAGCACGTGTACTCACCACCCCCATAAGCCACATAATAGCCCCTGTTATCCCCATTATTACACACTTATTGAGTCCTGACCCTCCAAAGAAGAAAAGTTAAGTGGAAGGAAAACTTTATGGCATGGATCCAGAAAACGCGCTTTGTAGTGTGAACAATTTGCAAGAGGCAGGGTTTAGGGCTTAGCGCTCTAACATATGAAGTCCCCGTGTTTACCTGCCGTCTGAAAAAAAGGAACAAATACCTATGGACTCCAAACGCCAAAAAACTCAGCCTTGAACCCTAAGCCCTCAACTCCAGTAAGCCCTTGACTCCGTGAAGGGTTTTCAAAATAGGGGCCCCGATATAGATTAAGCCTATGTATTCTTGGTACTAGGTACCGCCATAAACGAATTCCCCAGTCATGGAAAACCCATAGATGATGTTCATCTTATGACCCACACTGGGTTTAGGGTTGCGCGTAATACCAGACTTTCCTCATTCAATAAACGCACCTCCCCAACCCTAGGTCCGACCGAGGACGTTGAGGTGGCAAACAATTTTGCTGGACAGCAGTCTCCGCCTTTGCAGAGTACCAGGGTGGCAGGTCCTGCACGAGCTGCCCTCAGCATAGCTGGTCATGGCTAAAATTATGGCATTTTTGCAGGCTCCATAGCGCAGTCTCTGTCACTTTTGCCTATACATATATATAAATATGTATTTGGTACCCCCCCAGGAACCCACGCCAGATATAAAAGTACTGGCCATAGCAGTGAAAACTGTTGTTTTTGTTTTTTTGAAGTGCATAAAAAACGGAAATACATAAATAAAACAAAAATACGATTAGAAATGCAACTTAACAGTTTTTCCAAAAAAATGAAGTAAACACCAAAAATAAAACAACGAAATAACTAGTATACATCCTAAAACTCAAAAAGCAAAAAACAAAAACAGCACAAAAAAACAACCAACAAATCTGACTACATACTTTGGGACATCCGAGAGATTTGGTCAGAATTGTTGGTTTGCTTTGTTGTTTTTTGTTCTTTGGTTTTTGTGGATTTTGTTTTTTGTTGATATTTAAATGTCCGAAGCTCCAGGACTAGACTACAGGACCCAGGACTGCATTTTTTTTGTCATTTTCGACTTTTCTCGTCTTTTCTATTTTAAGCTTACAGTGCTAGACCTGGACCTCGTCGAGTTTTCACATTATTCTCATATGAGGCCAGATGCTCACAGATAGTAACATAAGTGGAATATTACCCGCGCACAGATGGACACCTATAAACCCAGTGGAGGAACTGCAGTGGCCACACTCGGACTGGCAGAATAGAACATGAAGGGAAGAACCCTCGTGCAGTTGGCTGCTGAAAATTTCATGGCATGCGACTTTTCTTCCTGCGTGTGACATGGAGGATCGATGCAAGCATTCAGATGTAGTTTAGAATGCACGCGGTTTGCGTACAGCCCGGTCATATCACTACTGCAACTAGCTGATCTTCATCATCTTGTCCATGAGGTGCTCTGCAGAGTGCATGCGGCTTTCCAAGGATCGTCTTTCATACAACAGTACTGGAACAGTGCTGCTTGGATCTGGGCTCTCCGGAGACGGGATCCTGCACGTGTGTGCTGATTCAGGCCCGATCCTTAATGAACCGCCACACACGGTCAATGACCTGGGTGCCCGCTTTCACTTTCAAGAGCTTCGAAAATCCTGAAAGTTTATGGGTGCTCACCTTCACATAGGAGGGCTGAACCCATCGCAGCTTGCCCTTGATAATTTTTCGCTTCTTGGCATGGACCACATTGTGTTGCAGTACCTTGTCGACCTTTGCGGTATGGCTCCAGGCTGCGTCGCTGTGCAAGATGATGTGCTAGCCCTGAAGATGTTTCCTCCCCAAAGGCAACCATTCCACTTTGCGCGCCTGGCCCCGAACCTCGGTAGGAAGTGGGCTGAGGCGCTCTAAGACTAGAGCCTCTGGCCGCCCTCGCTGCACTATGCCAAGCACTGCTCCCAAACGATGGGTTTCTTCGGGTCAATATTGGGGTCCACGCCGGTCAGATTGCTTTTCGTGAAGCTGGCATCATCACTTTCCACGTCGACCCAGTCCTTCACGGCAGTCCCCTTCCCGTCCTTGGATCCAAACTCCCTTGTCTCCTGGGTTTTTTTTGACGTAGTCCTGTCTGCCATACGCCAGGCGATTCGTCAAGTGCCCGACAACCTTGTGATTCACATCCAAAGTCTGACAGGTGACACGGAGGCTGACGTTGTGCAGCTTCATCAAGAGAACTGAGGCCTAAATCTGGAGCGGGGTGTGGCCAGTTCCATTGCCATCCATGAACCATGGGTGGAGGTGGGCTGGGGACAAGAGAACCTTCAATCTTCAGTGTAGGGAATTTAAAGCAAATCTGGTCAATCCATCTAAATTCTCCAGATGGGGCATTGAAGAATTGAAGAAATGTATGCTGAGAATCTTCAATCTTCCGTACAGGAAACTTAAATCAAATCCGCTAACTCCATGCAATTCCCTAACAGGAGCTTCGACGATTTGAAGAAAACTTTTCTGAGAATCGTTAATCTTCAATCTTCCGTGTAAGGAATTTGAAACGAATCCGTTAAATCCATAAAATCCTCTGAACGAGACATGGAGGATTTGAAGAACAAGTTTCTGAGAATCTTCAACCTTCAGTACAGAGGTTTGAAATAGATACGTTGAATCTTCTTAAATCCTCCAGATGTAAGGTTGCATATTTACATTATCTAGATGGAGACAGGCAGTCGGTGGTTGCCCGGTGGGTTCTGGGTTCAAGGTCAAGGCCTACTGCATATAGGCTATAATCTAAACTCCTAGTATCCCCCTTGAAAACCCCTATTGTAGTTCCCTACATAATCCCCTATATAACCCCCTTTAAGGAGTTTAGACTATAGCCCTAAACCCTAAACCCTGAACCCTAAACCCCTAAATCCTAAACCCATGTAGGGTCGGAGGTGAAGGCGAAGGGGGCCTGTGGCACGACAGCTAGGGAACCAACCCTGGAACAAGCAGTCAGGGTTGCAAGCTTAGGGTTGAGGGTTTGGGGTTTAGGTTTTGGGGTTAGGGTTGAGGCTTTGGGGTTTTGGGTTGAAGGTTTGGGGTTAGGGTTGCGCAAGTCTAACTATGAGGTCTGAGTACGCACCGCTACGTTACAGGGCTATGGAGGCTTCTGCATGGGGCTTAGAGCGGTTTGCTACCACTATGCTCCAGTACTTGACATAAAGTTGGGATTCGATGGCACGCCACAAAAAGAGGCTGTGAAGCACAGTGATGCTTGCTGCTTCTTAGGATAGGCGGGGATGCAAAGAAGATTACTCCCGGTCAGAAAATGCGAATCCATGCATGGCAGGCCCAGTGACTGATTTTTGTATTACAAAACCCCCTGCCCGCCCTTATAAGAAATGTCCCCACTAATGTTTTATGGTACCACTGGGTGCCTTGGGGGAGGTGGGCCTGTTCTTAGGAAGAGGGAACTACAATAGCTCGACCTTGGAGACCCTACACCCTAAACCCTGAACCTTAAACCCTAAACCCCAAGGTCCACCTTAAACCTTAAACCCTAAAGCCTGAACCCTGAACCCTTTACCACCTCATCCCTCAGACCCCCTATCTATTCTCAGGCTTCAACTAAGAAGTGAGTAGTCTTCTTCGGTGGATACTATGGTAGATACGAAAAATCCTGCATGACTCTAGGTATCCCAAACGCTTTAGGAACCATGCTGTTATAGTTTACTACGGTCATGCAGGTTTGTGGCATCAACAGGATACTAATTACGAAGATAATGCAATCCTGCTCTATCTTGGGGCCTCTAAACCCTAGACCCGATCCAAACGCTGCTCATGGATTTTGCTACTACGTCCAACCCTTCTACACAGTCCTCCTCCTCGCCTTCGTAGCCATAATCACAGCAGATCTCCTTGCCGACTGTTACTACGCGGCACAAGCAGTTTAGGGCTCAGAGCTATGGCTTTAGGATCTAAATGCGTAAGTAAACGGGTACGGGTTTGGGTGCTCGGGGGCCAGCAGTCTAACTTACTCAAACTGCTACCTGTATATGTGCGATCCTCAGCTCCAAATACGGCAACAACTTTACCCTGCAGATGGGAACGCCCTTCCACGGTGAAGTTAAAACGTCAAAGTAAAGTAGTGATCAACATCAGGGCACCGGAAAAAAAAATCAACAGCAAGCCCAGTATCCCTTAATCAGGGAACCCACCCTAAATCACGTGAGGTATCCTAGTATGTGTTAGAGCTATATTCCTTAATTCGGGGATAGCGGGCTAAACCATAAACCCTGCTCCCGTAAAACCTCCTTAGGGATATTGGGCTTTCGGGGGATGCCTCTCTCAGTGCTTCATCAGAAAGACCACACCCTAGGTCGTCATCTCATCCCCCTCAATGATGGAAGCCTCAACTGCTACTCACCAGGACCCTCCTGGTACCCTTAAATAGGGGTAGATGGTTCCTAGCAGTGGGTACTTAGCGTATATAGAGGGTAGATGGAGGGTTTAGGCACATAGATTTTAGGGTATTTGTGTACTATAGAATACCATGAATTATTGACTATCAAGGAAGGTTTCCTCAATATTGGGATGGGTTTAGGAAAGGTGGCAGGGCAAAATCTCAAGCCGATTGCTAAAGACATCTGTGGTTCACGTTTCCAAGTACATGATTCGTCGAGGCTTTAAAACAGCAAGCTTAGGTCGGGCCCCCGCTCACTAACAATGACCAAAAGGTTCCTATATACAAGGAATCAAGGAAATCTTGGTCATCATTTAGGCCGCTGCATTGCTCTGGGCAGAATCTTCCACAACTTTAGGCGTATGTTGGTTTCTGTGATTAATTAAGGGGTATAACCCTTACTATAGGGAATCCCCAAAAAGTGCCCCTAATGTTGGGAAACCCTACTGCTTGTATATCCTTATATATCGCTGTTTACCCCCTAAATACCGCCCCTTTGAAGGGACGTGTTTGGAACTTCTCCTCGCCAGCCTCGATGTCCCTCACGGCGCAAATGGCCTGCTCCAAAGGGCTTTGTGTGACAAAACCATAAACCTTGTATCCTAAACCCTTAGCAATAACTCCTAAACCCTAAGCCCTATAAGCCCTAAACCCTAAGTCCTAGGCCCTAAGCCCTGTAGGGTCTGTGGCATTCAACCAGAGTTTGCCGGCGAAGCTCCAAGACAGCTCTACAAAAGCTATATGAGCCATAATCTAAACTCCTAGTATCCGCGCTAATAAGCCCTATAGTAGTCCCCTGTATTATCCCCTATATAACCCCCCTTTAAGGAGTTTAGACATATGGGTGGTTGTCAGAGTTATGGTCCCTTTTTGGGTGCCCTAATTATTAGGTGCCGTATTATAATAGGGATCCAAAAAGGGACCATAATTTTGACAACCACCCATATGAGCGACAGTCAATATCTTGTACATAATCTAGGACATGGCTATTAGAGAATCTATGGGCGACTATACCCACCTAACTACAAGAGGGATCCCTCTGTCCACTGTTGAGGGCCCTTTGTAAAGCTAACTAATATTGACGGTAGCTTATATAGGAATTTGGCCAGCAGTTGTCGAGGCCCCTCTCTCAAGTCTAGATAGTGGGTTCGGGTTCAAGAGAAAGAGGCTTCAGGGTATGCGCCGAAAATCTTAAGTAAGCCCTAACACCAGGCACTGTTGCTCATGTGGATCATATATACTTTGCATGCCCTTCCTATACTAGAATACCACAATTCCCCAGGTATACGATGCTCACGGTTCTGCGGGATCTTTTATGTAATGCCAGCCGTGTCATACTCTTGACTGAGCTTGGATATTCATAACTGGCCCTATCCTAATTTCGCTACTTTGATGTAGATTGCCCCATTCTGCTCTCAAAGCCTGAGCACCCGCCTGGTCAGGATGAGGACAAGAGCTGTATGCCAACGCCCTTTCAGTCCATCAAATGCCAAACCCTAAACCCCCAACCCCGAAACTGCAAGCCCCAAAGCCCAAAACTCTCTAAACCACTACCTTAAACATTTACTTGCCGCCCTGCGCGTGGTGCTTACCCCGAAACTGAAAGCCTCAAAGTCCAAACCTCTAAAAAACACAACCTTAAACATTTAGTTGCCGCCCTGCGAGTGGTGCTGTCTTGGATCTACTTAAGAAACCTCACAGGGTGAGTGTAGGTTTCATGCAAGATCTACTTGGCTATTCCGGGTGGTTTTAACCACTTCGGCCCAGATTAGGAGGTATTGGGGGGGTATTAGGGGACGTAAGGGCATTATAACTAAGATAGACGCACACTTGATACTTACCCTGAAGCTCCAAACATAATGTATGCGTGTGGCTTAGGGAATACTATGGTTATCTGAGGGATATGCTGAAGTAGTGGTTTTCTAAAATCATGAATACCATTGTGGGGGCCCCTATGACAAAGACAAAAGTATATCCACCCTATTTGGGGAAACTACCACAAGAATTCTTCAGGCAGACAAGCGAGTATGGCTCTGATTTGCTAATGAGACGTGCCACAAAATCCCAAACCTTAATGATCCTGGATCCTATTAAAGTCCCAAAATTGGGGGGTCCCATTTGGGGTCCCTTAGATGGATTATCCTTTTATGGGGTCTCTATTGGCTCTTGCTATTCAAGGAAACTACCAACAAGGCCTTGATGAGTCCAAAGCGAGGATGGTCGAACACATCATACCTTGGGGCAGGGTTTAGGCATTTGGGGTATTTCTTTTTACACACGTAACCCAATGGCACAAACTTCGGGTTCATGGTGCGGTGCAGGCAGGTTGAGGGTCGCCAACGTGTGTGCTCATAGCGCTCAGATTCCTGAAGTCCTTCATGATTGACAATATATCCCCAGTATCTTTACCATTATAGTAGTTTCCATTTCCTTTTCCATTATCCCATTATGACCCCATTATACTTGTCTCCATTTTCTTTGCCATTATCCTAATACAACCCCAATATATACCCTATTCTAATATAGTAGTTTCCATTTTCTTTTCCATTATCCTTATATTATACCCCTACATAGCCCTAATAGAACAATTTCCACAGAACACGAAGGGTTTAGGGCAGAGCCTGACTGAAACAGAAGCTACACTTGCATCGAGAGAAATGTGGGCTGAGTACCTCGTCTTTTGCGGGCTCATTATGGAGCTATAGTCCCCCTTCAGTAGATAGAATATGGTGTATATGGGGATCTTATTATAATGTACCCAAAGCCATATTCCATCTACTTAAGGGGGACTATACACCTGAAGAGGCACCCCTCCCCCAACAAAAGCAGTTTAATTTAAGAGGCTTTGTAAACCGTCCCCTTCCCAAAAGTCGTCCTGAAGCCCCTGTGCCTCTCAACGGATTGCATAACAGGTCCCCTACTTGAATGGCATTATTGAAAAACTCTAGGCCGTCAGGGCCCTGTCTATCTAAGGACTTTAGGAGGGACCCCTCAGGGTTAATATGGGGACTACCCAGGGATATAGGGGCTATATAATGACTATATCAGGGCTATATATGGTAATGGGATTAAGGGTCTCTATTAGGGGTCCCTCCTAAAGTTCCTAGAGTCTAGTTCTACACCACAGTTCTCATAAGAGACTGATATAATTCAAGCCAGTCATGACGTCAAATTATGTGCACATCCTGGGTTTAGGGCGTGGCCTATAAAGAATCTGGCGCAGACGCCTGGATAAGAGGCAGTTTTCCCTCCTCACTACCATCCTCAGTCCCACAATAACGGCCCAACGCCGCAATTGCTACTGTCTATGCTCCCAAACGTTGTTGGTGATGCAGGCGACCCGTAAATAGAACTCTGGTCTAAAACAAGTCTGTAGCCACATACGATATCCACTCACTAAACCCTAAATCCGAAACTCTTGGTCCCTCAGATTACAGCCTACTGAGTGGTTCGCTTGGCGTTGTTGGGCTTGAGGTGGTTGGCCTTGTGGCCTAGACCTGAGGTTGCGTGCAACAAGTGAAGCATGTGTAAGCACTATCTAGGTTCCCCAGTAACCCCAGAATGATAAGGGTACCCTTTTCCTAATATTCAATTTGAATAAGGAGACCCCAAAATAAAAAGGGCAAAAGTGTACTACTGGGGTACCTAGCTATGAAAACATGCGAGGCCACTTCTGAGAGTGATGACGGGGCCAGACGCATTCTGTTTAAGGTTTATGGGTTTGGATTTAGAAGGAATGGAAGAGAAAACGGATACTACTATAATGGTTATATAAGGCTTATGGGTTTGGATTTAGAAGGAATGGAAAAGAACATGGATACTAATATAATGGTGATATAGGGACTACTATACGGATCCATTCCTTCATTGCTAGCTAACCAAAGGCCTGTGTTGCCTAGTATTGAGTGTAGCGACATTGAGCGATATGCAGGTGCTATCACCATACAGGAAAAATGACAAAGATGTTCAGAATACTTTCGCTGATCTCATACAGGCCCAATTTTCTGGCTTCAAGACTTTAGTCTACGGAAGCTTTGACAAGCTGCAACACTCACGTACTGGAACCGCATGATCGGATAATCAAAATAATCGTAATAATAATAGCAATACTAATAGTAATGATAATATACGGATAATGGAAAAGAACATGGAAACAGCTACAACACTTGTGGTCAAGACTTGCCATGGACCCTCATAGGGGAGACAAGGAAAAAAGTAGAGTGAGGGAGACAAGATCTGCCTTCCAGGAGCCTAAGACTCTAGGACATAGGGTTTAAGGTTGTGGGTTGAAGGTGTAGGGTTTAGGGTTTAGGGACATACACTCCCGGAAACTAACATGGAAACCCAAAAAGGGCCCTATAAAGACTACAGTCCTTCTAAAAGGGGACTATATGGGTTTCCATGTTAGTTTGGGGGAGTGTAGTCTCCCTAAACCCTCAACCCAAAGAGGTGAACTATTTGGACTCAAGCTTTCTGGCGCTAGCTGAAGACATAGTATGAGTTGTTCTTGAAATCATGGGCCCCTTTTGGTTATAGATTATATTACGACACCTGATACATAGGGGTACCAAAATGGGAACCCTAATTTTGGGAAACTAGCATATGAGCTGTAGTCTAAACTCCTAGTATCCCCCTTAATAACCCCTTTTGTAGTCCCCCATATCATCCCCTATATAACCCCCTTTAAGGAGTTTAACACATGTCCGGAAGCTCAAGCTGTCAAGCACAATCCAATTGCTCAGCAAATCTATATATATATATAACCCCTATATAATCCCCATATAATCCCTATAAATCCCTATATAATCCCTATAAAATCCCTATGTAATCCCTATATAATCCCTATAAACCCTTATACCAATCCTGCAAGGAATGGCATCGCTGTCAAGTTCTCGACATTCTCGGCAGGGTCGGCCAGACCCTGGGATGGGGCCAGCATGTCATGGCTGCACACGCTTCAAGATGTTGGTGCTTGTACTCAAAGGCTTTTGCAAGCTTGCTTGTAAGGTCAGTTAGTCAATTTCCATGTAACTATCTGTGTTAAGATTGAAGCAAGTCCAGTGGTCGACTCTTGAGTGATGTCAGTTTATGCCCACCATCTTCAGCCGGGGCTGAGACTGATGTGACCCAGAGGGGATCTGCCGTGTATGGAGAGTCTGCGGCTGGGTCCATGCACTCCTCGCGCAGACCTGGCCAGCCAATGAAGAAAATGAATTGCCCACCCAAAAACAAGACCTCACAATTTCCGGCCAGACATGCCGGAACGACAAAGCAGAAGTGTAAGTCACCGAATTCTGCCCACATGCTTCGCGGAACATTCAGCTAGCCCGAGCTGCTGAACTCTCCCAGCTTCATTCGCATCAAGCATGCCGGCAAGAACGCAGCTGGTACAGCTCCTCGCTCCAAATCACATGGACATCACACCTCGGAACAAAAGCATGGACTCGTGAGCCCGACATTGCAACATGCGTGGACGTGGATGCAGGCAGCATCCCTGCCCATAAGCGCCGCGCCAGGAAGTCTCACCTGGGAAAGGAGGAGGGAGGAGGCTTTGAACGAATGGCCACTGGTTGACAGATTTTGCAACATCGACTTATGAAACAGGGGCTTTCATCGCTGATCGCAGCAGCAGCAGCAGCAGCAGCACCACCACCACCACCACCACCACGATCCACCACCACGATCGTCATAACCTCATACAATACACTGTACAACAACCACTGCTGCCTCCGTCAGCGGCTGCATAATCGATTTGCATGTTACGTATCGTTTTTTTCTCCGTGTTCAGCTTCATGCTATCTCATGCTCATCTTGTTCCCCTGTGAGTATACTATTCTGAAAACATCCAAGGTACGATGCATGTCGGCACACACAGCCGGCACAGTGTGCCATACCTGGCTGGGCACGTTCATGCTGGGCTCAGGCAACATCTATGCGGATTTGTGATAGAAATGAGGCCACGGGTGTCAGGCTCCTGCCTGCTCACAGGACATAGGATATTGCCAGCACACCGCCGGCCCATCTGACGGTGCCTGCACAAAGCAGTAAAGCCGTGAAGCGTCTTGCAACATGGTAAAAGCAGTTGCGCTTGGTCAGAGACCCCGGGAAGCTTGAAGAAGGCTCCGGGGGGAGACATGTCACACTGTCACAGGTCATCCTCAACTCCTTTTGCTAGCACCGCAAAATATGAATACTACAACAACTGGTCTGAAGGATGACGACTTTGGCGCAGATAGCAGACACTGGAGGACAAGATCTAGGACTACCGCATGCTACCCACGAGCTCTGCTACCATCATCACGACTCAACAACTCCTCTAGAGCATTCAGCTCAACGTTGTACAACTTCATAATTGGTAGTTTCCCAAAATAAGGGGACCCCAATATAGACCCCAAATACTATAGTCCTTATCAT
>CAJNIZ010047571.1:8647-22012 GCA_905231905.1 Symbiodinium pilosum | reverse complement strand
CCTGTCAAAAGAGCCAAGTCTAAAACACAGACCATACCGAGCTTTGTCAATGTAGTCACCAACACATATGCCTTGGGGCAGATGTATTAATCGTCGGCTTCAACACAAGTCTGAATCAGAAGGCCACATGAACTTAATTCTTCTAGCTGCTCAGCAATATTCCGGCGAAATTTGACACGGCACTGGCCACAAGCAGGCCACACCGCAACACGGCGCACGGTAGCGTGGTTTGGCGCATGAGATAGGGGCCCATGACTCGACATAGACGAGGCTGGGCCCGGGGGTATGCATGCGCTCGTGTCAAAGAGCCAAATCAACAAGCAAAGAAATCTGAGCTTTGTAAATGCACGGCCTGGCCAAGCATATATACCGAACAACAGATAGCCTCTGTGTATTGACCTGGCAGGCTTTCCTGACTTCCTGTGGGTCCCCAGAAGAATGACGCCTCACTTGCGGGTACACTCACTTGCGGTTAAAGCTATAGGCAGATCCGTAGAAAGCACTAGTATAGGACTGAGGGGTTTACAACTACAAAAGGGTCCATGTAGCTGTACAGTATGTACTTATAGGCCCCTGATACTATATACCTTCATCAACCATTTGGGACTGGCTTATAAGATGTAAGCTGCACGCAGGTTATAGTGTTCTGAACCTCCAGGGAAAAGAGGGCCCTGCCTTAAATTCACGCGTGAAATTCTCAAAATGCGAGTCACCTAATTATTACATATGCTGTATTGGGATATACTATATTATCTTCTAATACATTTACAGTATACTAAAGTCATGCAGGACTTTTGGCATGAACAGAGTCATCTCTAGACAAAACGCACTACAACATCCGAGAAGCTAGAGAGAGATATTGCAAAACGCATATTCTCAGCTTCTTAGAGACTATAGGACATTATTTGGTTACGACGTAGGTTGTTCTCCACTTCTAGTCCCCAGATGTCCGTAGGCTACATATCCCCCTGGTCGCAACCCTAAAAACCCTAAACCCTAAACCCTAACCCGTAAACCCCACACAGTACCCCCCAAGCCCGAATGAACAACCATGGGATCCCTGAGGATGCACATAAACTATATTCTGAACTCCTATAGTGTCCCCCTTCATAACCCCTTTATATAATCCCCCTGAAGTAGATAGAATATCGGGCATATGGGGATCTTATTGTATATCCCCCTATACCCCATGTGCTATCTACTTAAGGGGGGCTATAACCCCCTTTGAGGAGTTTAAACTAGAGCTCACATGTTTTGAGCGGTCCCCATCCAAGGCCACCGATTAAACAATGCCCTGAGCGGCGGCCAACATGGGAATCTGCCAAAAGCAAGTCTGCCCTCAGGTCTCTTGGAAGGGGATAAGCGTTTAAAGACCTTAGGATTTCTGATTGTAGGGGCCCCCAGGGACCCTTCGGATTTTTGTTGGAGAATCTAGGGGGCACGCTAACGATTCCACAAGAATCATTTTCAGAAACTCCAGCGGTAGGTTGGACTGGATGCATCATATTATTGCGTGACCTACTGTGGGTACTAAAAACCCTACATGACGCTAAGTACCTAATACCTGGCAAATTATGGTACTATAGTATATAAAGGCCATGCAGGATTCTTAGTATCAACAGTACTGTGGCTTCAAGCATGAAGTCTGCGACTGGGAATTCTGAAAACTGTTCTAAAGCAAATAAAAGACAGGGATGCAGTGAAGAACAAAGAGACTCTAAGAGACTCTGGATCCTTGACCCCACAGTATAAGTAAGGGAAACCTTTTCGCAATCTGCAGTCCTGAGAAATTCCTGTTCGATGAATTGTCACAAGGGTCTGAACCCTTGACGCTGACTCACACCACCAACCCTAAACCCTTAACCCTAAACTTGAAACAAGCTATCATGTAGCGACACAGACTCCGTGCCTTCTTTCTACGACCATGGAGCTCAAACTCTGAGGAATGGAAAGAAATGCAAACTACTATAAGGTTTAGGGTTTACGTAGGGTTTAGGCTTAGGGCCTAAGGAGAAAAATCATGTGCCCAACAGCTGGGCACCCGGACGATGTACAAGATCTGAAATTTCCTGCGCAGGGGCTTTGCACACAAGGGAAAGCACGGTTGCCGCCTTTGAAGGGCAGTATAGATCCTTAGGAATATGTATAGTAAGGTCTGAATAGGAACCGAGGAACTCAATTCCATCATGTGAACCATAGTTCAAACTCCTAGCATCCCCTTAATAACCCCCATAATACTCCCTACATAATCCCTCTATAACACCCTCACGAGGTTTAGACTGTAGCTCATCTTGGCAACTGGGCTTCATACTTGAAGGTATTCAGGATTATGGTCTAGGGCTGGATTCGGGATGTCTAGCTTCCCATTCCCAAGCAGCTGTGATACTTCTTGTAAAAACAAGGTGGCATAGTAGCGAAGCCCACAACCATGCAGCTTCTGTACAACAATAGGACAAGCCGGGTAATTGACCCGAACTCCCAAGTTCAGGACTCTATTATGGCAATTGATAACTACAGGGTCGTAAGTTTTAGGGGTGGGGTTACCAAAAGCCTCTCACTAAAAAGAGTGTGACGGGAATGTGGGATTGTGCAGAATATGCCCACATAGCCGACAAATGCCTCCGATCACTACTAAGTCCAGGCTGCCGTGTAAGGGTTTTTCACACCCGTTCGGATTATGCAGAGACCGTTTTTGTAAGCCCTCAAGCCCCCGCAGACCCGCGAACAGATCATATTCCCTGTTCTCTAGGTGTCGCCAAAAGCAGCCCAATACCGTTTTAGAAAACAACCATATATGTGGCCTCAGAAATTGAGCCCGCCTCAGCAAGCGCAAACGCTGGAACCTCCACGTCTCTGACAAGCAGCTCCTGCAATGGAGTCAGGATTTAGGGCTTCTGGTTCAAGGCTCAGGGTTTCTGGATCGCAGAACTTATCAGCAGAAGTTTGCGGTCGTCTAAATACAGGAAACATGCTTCGGGAACTACATCTGTAGCCAGATGAACGTTGGCATCCTGCGTCAAGGAATTCTCCCTACGTATTGCAGTCCTGCAACAGCCCTGAGGGTCCAAGTACCTCATAGATATCAGGCTTTAGGTGAGAAAAAATGAGCTTATGGCATTTGGTGCCTAAAGCCACGCACGTGGACACTTGGGGCAGACCGGTCAACAAGGAATTTTGCTAATTTGCGTTCACCGCTTCTGAGGTTGCCATTCTGGGGTCACATGCACCCCCTTTCAGGATCCGAATAAGCGAATGTAGGTAATATTTACAGACTTTGGGGCCCGATGTAGGTAGTATTTGTATACTTGGATCCCTATATAGCCCCTAAACTATAGTTTCCATTTCATTCTCCATTATTGGTATTCTTCGTGTACATGGGTTCTAGGGTACCACACAAGGACTGGGCCCAGAAAAGCGTGGGTAAATATCCTCCGGAGCCTACAGGTGAAAGACGCCAAGCTGGGGATGGATGCGGCATGAAACTATTATCATGGGTTATACAGGGATTATATAGGGATTATACAGGGATTATATAGGGTATAGCTTGGGGTTATATTGGGATTAATGGAAAAGAAAGATACCCCTATTCGAGGGTACAAGAAAGGTCCTGGAAGAGAGTAAAGGTTTAGGGCTTCGGGAGAGAAACGCATTCCCTCCCCAGATAATACAAGCTGCAAGCACACTAATGGCCAATATTCTCAATATAGCATGCTATCATATGTATTCATTGTTAAGGGAGCGGCGGGGTCGTGGCTTGTATTTTGAGGGGGAGAGAACTCACTGATTAAGAGAGCCAAACGTGTTCGTCACTTTGTTTTGGGACATCCTACTGAAGCTTCACGGAAGGCCCTACACCCTACCCAAACGCCCACGTAGATAATTGAATATGCTTTGCATGGGAGTTTCCAAAAGCAAGGGGCCCTATACCCCGAAATGCCCTCATAATCTATTCCTCTATACCTCCTCTAAAGGGAACTTTAAAACCACTGGCACTTCGGCAAATCTTTTTTGGACAAGATAGGGGCTCCTTATGAAGGTGTTGCAAGTCGAGACGTGAACTTCTGCCCCAACAGGGCGCTGGTTTCAGGGTGTAGGGTTTTAGGGTTTAGGAGGGTGTATACCCTTGACCCGGACAACTGCCACGCTGAAGCCTTGCCATTTCACAATACGGGAGCTTCTCATCAAGGGGCAGGGGCGCTAGAAACCTATAGGGGTATGTAGGGACATATAGGCATCATGAAGGGTTTATGGGGGTCTTTACTAGGGATTGTGTGGGATTGTTTTAAGGAGAACCCCATTTTTCAGAATCTGAAGCTAAGCCACTTAAGGATGATAACTTCTATATAAACCATAACTTGGGGTAAGGTTACTGCTGGGACATTATAATTTCTGGAGCAAAGCCCCAAACCGATATCCCCGAACACTGCTCTTGGGTCCTCCAGACACGATCCTGGCTCGGGCCGCGTAAGACGTGCCTGCTGTTGAAGGTACCTAGACCTCCCAAATACCCTGTGTGCTCTAAAGTTATGACCCTAAACCCTAAACCCCTAAAGTTATGAATACACATCTTTCAAAGCTCCAGGTAGAGGATTTTGGTTTTGGGGCTCTGCGCAATATAATGCGATCGTCTGCGGCATGATTTCAGGGAGCGTTCGAAGTCAAAAAGCTTTTTATCATCCAGCATCCTAAAGAATGCGCTAGGAAGCATGAAAGACCTATCTTATATACTTGTATGCCCCATGAGCATTGCAGCCATGGCCAAACGCAATGGGTGTACAGAATTCGCCAACTTCGCGGTATGCAACACGGCTCCCCTCTCCGCAGCGCAAGACTGAGCCACTCAAGACTAACGCCCCGTCATGCTTAACGTCCCCATCCGCTAATTACTTATAAAGATTTCTCTCATCTTACGTAGTATAAGAACTTGGGAAGATTCGCTTGCAGGCGAACAATCAAGACTCCCCTATTATGCAACAGGAGAATTTGGGGAATGTTCATCATTAGGCCGGCTATCATCAGGGGAGAGGATTAAGCTTGGGCATGGACTGATGTAGGCAATATCGGGAATATCTACAGACTTTAGGGCCAAATGTAGGCAATAACGATAGACTTTAGGGCCCCATGTAGGTAGTATATATATATATATGTATTCTTTAGGGCCCAGTAGGTATTGGGTAAGACTCCTCCCGCAAGCAGCGACCCCGGAGACCTTGAGCCGCGCGTAGCTGCCACGAGTGAAGACCCCCTCCTCGAAGCGGCCGACCCTGATGGAACAGGATTACCCGGCTGGCTTTTAGAGCCCTTTGATAAATCTGAATATGTAGGGTCCTTATGAAACGAATGATGGAAATAATTAAATTCATTAATATGTAGGGTCCTTATACAACACATGAAGGAATATACTTAAAAAACCCTGAGGCCAACTCAGATTAAGTGGCATGCCTAAGGGGCCTAGAAAATCACCAGTATCCATTTGAAGTCGATTTGAGGTACCCTCTCTCTCTATATATATATATACTCTGAACCCGAAACCGTAAATATATATATATATACATATGTAAGCAACCCACGACCGTAGTAATGTTGGTAAGTATGTAAGCTTCTACAGTCTGCAAGCATCCCAAGACTAGAGGTCCCATCTTGGGCGATGGCCTAAGCAAGGGAGAAGCCATACCCTCCGGAAAACCAACATGGAAACCCAAAAAGGGCCCTATGAAGACTGCAGTCCTTTTATAAGGGGGCGGTATACGTCATAGGTTTCCATGTTAGTTTCGGGGAGCATACAGATTTTGAAGCTTGACCCTAAACACCCTTAACATCCCTAGCCCTAAGCCCTATACCCTACACCCTATACCTAAACTCTATACCACTATAACGCTATGACCATTAACCCTAGACCCTATAACCCTATAACACTAAACCCTAAATACCCTGAGTCCTGAATCCTGAATCCAGATCCTGGGTCTGGGATTTAGGTTGAGGGTCAACGGCTTCAGGATTCGTAGCGCCGGGCTTAGGGTTTCAGGGCTTGGCATTAGGCTTTAGGGTTTAGGGCTTAGGGTTTTAGGGCTTGTGGTTTAGGCTTTGTGAATCTGATCTGAATAGGCTTTAACTTGTTGATTGTCAGTAGGCGGTGAAGGCATGAAAAGAATGAAAGGTATTCTACGATTGGAGATTATTACATGAGCCATAGTCTAAACTCCTAGTATCACCCTTAAGAACCCTGCAATAATACTCTCTATGTAACCGCGTTAAGGAGTTTAGACTATAGCTCACATACGGTCTTGTTGCAGGTTTTGCAGGCGGTCGGGGTGTAGGCATGTCTGGAATACTTCTGAGGGTTTTAGGGTTGAGGGTTTAGTTCCAAGAATCCGGGTTTGAGCGTAGATGCTGTAGTGCTCGAGCGTATTGATGCCTAGGATCGCTTTCAAACCAAGCATACGCAGAGACCTCCCATACCCAAAATCATAGTCTAAATGCAGCGGATACAAAAAACATGCATGGCCCCAAGACCCTAAGTACCTTATACTTCGGGAATAATGGTGCTATACTGAGGCCATGCAGGGTTTTTACTAGCAACAGTAAAGGCAAAATACCCATCATGTTGCAGGTATTTGGTAGTCGATCAGCATTCCTGTTCCCAAGATTGCCATTATCAAAATGTTTCCCCTGCACTTGCCTCACAGACCTACAGGAGCCCTACACAATTTCCCCGAAGAACCTTTAGATCAACCCCATTTCCTATCAACCACTGTATCGGCCCAGCTTCCATTTCATGGACCACTTTCTTTTGATTCGGTTCTCCATTAGTTGGGGTACTATCCCTAAGCCTGTATGTATAGAGTAGTCCCCCTGAACCCTCACGCCCCTAAACCCTAAATCCTAAAAACCCTAGACTCGAACCACCCTACTAGCCCTAAACCCTAAAACCCTAAAACCTATAACCCTAAACCCTAAAACCCAAGCCACCTACTAGCCCTAAACCCTAAAACCCTAAAACCTATAACCCTAAACCCTAAAACCCAAGCCACCTACTAGCCCTAAACCCTGAAACCCTAAAACCTATTTACCCTAAACCCTAAAACCCAAGCCACCTGCTAGCCCTAAACCCTGAAACCCTAAAACCTATTTACCCTATTTGGGAAGCCCAGGCATGCTTTTCAATTTCAGGGTCCAAATACCCAAATGGAGATTTAGGGATCCCGAGTCCATTGAACCATAGTAGGGTTTAGGGTTTAGGGTTTAGGGTTTGAGTTTTAGGTTTTAGGGGTTTAGGGGTTTAGGGTTTAGGGGTTTAGAATTTTAGGGTTTAGGGTTTGTGGCGCTCGGAACACCAGCCTCTACATTTTTGAGCCCTTAGGGCCTTTGGATATCCAGCTTTCCTAGCTTCGGCTTCGAGGTTAGGAATCATGTTCCGCAGTGATTGAATACAGACTTCTGGCACCACACATCCCTAAACCCTAAACCCTAAACACCCAGGCGAAAAGCAATGCTAACTTCATCCGAGGATTTCCGCAAACCATCCAATCTAGGAGTTACAATACAACCCCCCCCAGATGTACCCCCCCCAGGATTTAAGGGGCTAATAAGGGCTATATGGAGTTTAATAAGGCCTAGGCCTAATAGGGTTCTAAATTTCGGGGGGGGGGGATGTACATTTGGGGGGGGGGTACATGTCTAACTCCTAACCAATGGGTCACTGGACACCTCCACAGAAAAACAGCCCCGCAGGAGCTACTCTCTACACAAGCCTCTCACGCTTGGAAATGAGGGAGCATTAATAGTAATAATAATAGTAGTAATTATACTAATATTCATAGTAATAATAGTAATAGTAATAATAATAATATTAATTTCTACCAATTCCCATTCCCATCGTTGGCTGAGTGCCAGGAAATTGCTGGCAAGCAGCAGCGCAGTCAGCCCGTCTGGAAAGATGTACCTGAGCACTGTATTTGACTCCCCTCCCGGCTGGTTTATTAGTGCTATATGAGCTATAGTCTAAACTCCTAGTATCCCCCTTAATAAGCCCTATAGTAGTTCCCTATATAATCCCCTATATAACCGCCCTTTAAGGAGTTTAGACTATAGCTATATGACGACTCTACTCCCAAGATAACCTCGATGTCAGCTTCACGTTTCATATTATTATTCTCCCCTATTCCCCTAAACCCTGTATGTCCCACTCTCTCCCTAAACCCTAAACCCTGAACCCTAAACCCTAAACCCTAACCCTAAAAGCCAACTGGCTATAGTACAACCTGCGGGCTAACTGAATGCGGCGATGATCTCGAGAGACATGCTCCTCACCTGGAGTACCTCTATATGTAGGGACTACAGATATATAGGAGTTATATGCAAGGGATATATGGGGTACATAGGGTATAATGGGAAAGAGAAACTACTATGTAGGGTTTACGGATTAGGGTAGAATTGTTTAGAATCAAATGGCAAAGAACATGACAAATGACATGCTACCAGGGATGATATAGTGGCATTGTACGGTTTGGCTTTGGAGGCTAGCAGTGAACGAAGGAATAAAAACATGAACACTGCTATTCCATTGGGGGCCTTATAGGGACCACGATCAGGATCCATTCTTTCATGCCTTGCTGACTAGAGGTGATTTACTTGCTGAGCCGCCCAACTACAAAGAGGGCAAGATAGTTGAGTTTCATAGTAGGGGTCTCGGGGCCACGGGGGAGGGTTCCTTCCCGTACCCCAACCCTAGACCCTAAACCCTAAACCCATTCCGACAAAACTCTGGCACCTTCAGGTATTGCCTTGATGCGAACATCAAGGTCTACACTGCTCTTAAGCCATTTGTCAAAACGCTTGTGCGCACAGCCTGCCCCATAAACACTAAACCCCGACACCCCAAATGTACAGACCTGGTCTTTCAAAAGCAAGCGTCCCCTTTTTGGGAGTCCTGAAATTATGTTTATAGCCTTGTGGGGTCATAAAAGGGAATCCCTATGTTGAAGCAGCTGAACGACTGTGCACCACGTCTGAGCCCCAATACTTTCTTAGATGTAGTCAGGTTACATGATCTCTTCACCCGTGTGCTCCCCATCTCCATCCACCGCTCCGATGGTACCTCGATTGAAGGCTTAAAGTGTAGGGTGTGAATCTAGGGTTTGGAGTACGCAGCAACAAAATGTCTAGAATTGAAAGAAAGGCAAAGACTGGAAGAAGCAAGCTATCTGCCAGGGTCATATGCCCCGCTTAAGGATCCAACAAAATGGAATCCCTGATAATCCAATCGTTTCCCCGATGTAGTAACGGGTTCATTTCTTTTTTTTGGCGGGAGGGGGGGGGGTGTCCTTAAACCCTAAACTCTGAACCCTGAAACCAAAACCCAAAACCCTAAAACCCTAAACCCTAAAACCCAGATGGAGTTCATATTGGGGAGGACCCCATTTTGGGGATGTTTTTTTGGTTCTGGGTACCAAGGCCCAAAAAAAGGAATGAAACAAAGGTCAACATAGGTTCGAGAATGCAAGGGTTTAGGGTTTGGGGTTCAGGGGTTTCCCCAAACGGGGGTTATATAGAGGACTATACAGGGGACTATTATCAGAGTTATTAACGGGGATATTCTGGCTCACATAGCTGGAGAATGCAGAGAACCTCTGAGCCCATGGAAGGCTTCCCTGCCAAAAACATGCGCATGCTAATTACATGAGCTATAGTCTCTAAACTCCTAGTATCCCATAGCTCACATGATTACCACCATAATTTTGAGCTCCGCTTGAGGTCCCCGTACTACGAGCACCGTACACGGATTCTGGGACCGTAATATTCGTATCGATTTGGACGTGTATTCTAGTCAAAGAAGGCTCTGACTCATCCCAAATGCCATGTAAAAGCGTAAGGGCCCTTGCTTCACTGTGCACTGCCCTGGCCGTCGTAGGCACTTTGAACCCTGAAGCCGCATGTCCTGAATCCTGAGTTCTTGATGTTTACAACATATGCGGGTCTTTGAAATGAAGGGATGTATGGGGATTACTTGGGTATTATCAAGGTCTTTATCTAGCATTGGAAGGGAGCAAATATGCGGAACTTCCATATGGGCTCCTCAGCAAATGCTTGTCGGTTTGCGAGTGCGGACTATACATTCTTTTGGAGTAATAGTCCCCTTAAGTAGATAGAATATGGGGTATATGGGGATCTCATTTTAATATACCCAAAGCCATATTCTACTTCAGGGGGACTATATGTAGGGGGGCCATTGGTTCGGAGAAAGGCGCCTATTTCCCAAAGGGTCCATTTTCGACTCTATGGTAGAAAAAACTTGGGCCCGAAGTAGGTACAGGTTCTGGGAACACCTTTGGGTCCTAAGTTTATACTATATACCTACATGGACACTGTAGAAGCCCTCCAGAGTAGCGATTTTTTTGTGGTTGAACCTAGTAAATTATATAAAATACTACAGTATACCCCAAAAGGAGGACATAATCTTACTCTGTATTGGGTACCATAGCATCCCCGAATAAAATAGTACTCTCCAGGCGTCATCCCTATCCCAAGAATGGGTTTAGTTTTAGGGCGGGGTGCAGGCTATAGCAGGACAGCCGTCACACCTGCAAGTATCTTCTGGTGGGTAGTAGGGAAGAAGGGAATATGTGATCCATACATGATCCCTATATATAAGATATCCCCGTATTCCCTACTAACTACTATTGTAGCTGACGTTAAGTTCCTTGACAGGCACCCAGAATAGATTGGAGTCTACTTGTGGAAGCTGGAAACGCCTACTCTGGTCCCTTCACTTCCCTCCCCTACCTTTGCGCAAAGCTGCAGCCACCGTACGGGTCGTACACCTGCGCCATGCCAGTGCGAACATCCTTGCGGGCTTTAGGACAAGGTTTGAGTTTGGTGTTTGCGGAAACTAGGGGGGGCGCCACAAACACGTGATGAGAAAAAAACAATGTGGTCTGAGGTGTGGGTATGCATGGGCTCAACGTCTTTTGACTCAGGCGATGAGGTATGCGAATCCAGGCATAGAGAGGCCAACAAGTAGAATCACTCGGGGCTAGTTTAGGATGGGGTCCCCCTTATTTAGCCCAGTCTACTGTGATCATTTGTGTAGGACGACCCAAAAACACACAAATTCCGAGCTATGTGCCGCATATGGGGCAGGGTGTACAGGGATGTATGAGGGTTGCGCAAATTGTGGGTTTGCTGGGGACCCTAGGGATACATGGATAGGGGTTATGATGATTACCAGGGGATTCTGGGGTCCTGCCTCGGACTATAGAGGGATTAACTTGATAAACTCTGCCTTTGAACGAGATATGGACAGTGTATGTGAGTTACAGCCAATATTACCCAGATGCGTGGCGGTCAAAATTATGATCCCTTTTTGGGTACCCTAAGTATTAGGTGCCGTATTATACTAGGGATCCAAAAAGAGGACCATAATTTTGAGAACCACCCAGATAGATAAGGGATACGGGTTCCTTCTTAGGGATTATACTGAACTACAAGAGGGACCCTTACGTCCACTGCTAAGGGTTCCTTAATAAACCTGGTATTGACAGTAGCTCATGTTGCTTCGAAGATTTGTCTGGCTTCTGGTACAGAATCAACTCACCAGCGCTCTACTAACTAGTGACTTACTAGTGGTAAGCATGGAATACTTAGGACTCTAACCAGGGAGTACAGACACTACTAGAAGGATGCAGCCCTCCGCTCTCACTAACCACCAGGAAGGCTTGGTTTGTGGTGAGATTGAAATTCTGCTGTACGAGTTTTCGTTCACAGAGGAACTGTACAGTAATGTTCTTCAGATGCAGTACTCTGCTTCCTAGGGATCCAAACAACCCAATGTAGCCAATGTTTACGAGTTTTGGGCCTAATGTAAGTACTATTCGTATGCTTGGATCCCTAGCGGCTGTTTTCACCTGGAGTAGCCAACAAATGTCCACGGATCCCTGCCGACCTCGGGCAAGGACCCCAGAGTCGTATTCATAAACGCAAGAACAGCACCCCAACCCTAAGCGTTGCGCCCGATGCCGCAGCAAAATAATTAAAGTTGCTACTTATGAAAAGGGAGACCGGAGAAGGTAATTCAACCTGCGCCCCAGAGTTCTGCGTCTCAATCGGTCCATAAGTCCTTTTTATACAGCAATAACACAGTCGCTTTGACTACCGGAGCCCCAAACGTACGTGGAATAGTATGGTACCCAATATAGGGTTTAGGGCCCTATAATGGAGAATCAAATGGAAAAGAAAATGAAAAATGAAATGGAAGCTGAGATTATATAGGGGTTATTTGAGTAGGGTTTTATTTATCTTCCTTGCTGGCCTTTCAGTGTATTTTGGGTCATCATCTGACTGACTGCTGGGGTCCCAGTGCCAACCCTAAACCCTAAACCCTAAACCCCCTATCCCTGCAGCTTAGAGAAGACTGAGCCCAGGAAGTATCGAAGCCGTCCTCTGCGAAGGCACCGCGGAAGACGAGTAGGCCAGACTCATCGAGTTGCCTGGGTGGCTTTGATGAATCCCGAAGGGCCCAAATAATAGGGTTCCTTGGAAAGGGGGTTATAGGAGGATCTACAGGGATCTTAGGGGACTATGAAGGTCCAAGGACCCAAATAATACGGTGTTAGGGCCCAAATACTATAATGTTCATGGTATTTGGGCCCTAAAGCCCTGGCATTTGGGTCCTTGGACCTTCAGGGATACGTTCCCCGAACCAAGCCCCAGAAGTACCCCCGCAACCGTAGGGGAAATCCAAGGGCCTAGTGTCGGGGGGGTGATCAAGGAACTTCCCGCATTATTCCATTAGAGTTTACAAAGTTTGGGAGGTAGGGAAGCTTTTAAACCCTAATTAAACCTTGAAATTTATTGGCTAAGGCATGAAGTCCTTTCAACACGCGGGCGATTTCACAACTATGGTGATGTGTATAGGGATGTGCCGGGTGGTAAAACGAAGCACGGTTTTCCGGTTTTCCAAAACAGCCATTATGAAACATAATTTCCCCTATTTTCTACATTGTCAGAACTGCTAGGACCTTTCGCAAAACCTCCCTAGACTGACAAATGCCCGCACTGACCGCCTCATCCACACTGAACGCATCATGTGTTTGGGGCTTAAGGCCTTCACCCCATGGTTTAAAGGGGGGCGGGTGGTGTGTGGTCAAACCCTAAACCCTAAACCTGAACCCTTAACCGAACTAGTCTCAAAATCAAAAACACGTCAGACCACAGTATGAGAGCTCTAACACCACTACAGCCTCAAAGCTCCTGCAAACCAACCCGAATCCCCCCAAACTCTCAACCCTGAACTCTAAACCCTAAACCTTAAACTTTGAACCCTAAACCCTAAACCCTAATTTTGGGGAACCAAAACTCCCTTTTCTG